>SJYA01003806.1:0-37091 GCA_006410615.1 Neotragus moschatus | reverse complement strand
CACAGTTTATTGTGATCCACACAGTCAAAGGCCTTGGCATAGTCAATAAAGCAGAAATAGATGTTTTTCTGGCACTCTCTTACTTTTCCCCTGATCCAGCAGATGTTGGCAATTTGATCTCTGGTTCCTCTGCCTTTTCTAAAACCAGCTTGAACATCTGGAAGTTCATGATTCATGTACTGCTGAAGCCTGGCTTTGAGAATTTTGAGCATTACTTTACTAGCATGTGAGATGAGCGCAATTGTGCAGTAGTTTGAGCATTCTTTGGCATTGCCTTTCTTTGGGATTGGAATGAAAACTGACATTTTCCAGTCCTGTGGCCACTGTTGAGTTTTCCAAATTGGCTGGCATATTGAGTGCAGCACTTTCACAGCATCATCTTTCAGGATTTGAAATACATCTCCTCTCAAGTATCTGTTGGCCCCCTTTAGCAACTGGCGTATGTAAATGCGATAGATACTGCCAAGAAGAAAGGCCTGGCAGGGAAAGATCTCTTGGATGATACCCCTCCAGGCTGGGCAGATCACAAAAACCCTGACAGCCTGCAGGGTGTGAGTGCACTGGGTAGTTACCAAGCAATGGCCCCTTCTCTTCTCGGGGTGCCCCTCCCAGAGCTTTGACATTTATTTTGGGGTGGGGAGCTACTCACAGTTTATCTTTGATGCCTTTGAACCTCTAAACCTTAACCCTAAGAGGTGACTGGAGGGAGGACTTGTGACTCAGGAAAGAGAGCCATAGAGGCAAAGACTCTAGACTGGCCAGTGCTGTCTTAGGTAAAGCATGTTATTTAATTCTTGATGAGTCAGTTTTACTTCCTCTAAATTTGAGAGCATTTAACTCATTCATTTATTCATTCTCCTTAATATATGCTAATTTATATCCAGTGCTGTGTGAGGCTCTGTAGCAAATACAAAGGGAAGGAACAACAACATTTTAAATCACTCACTCAAAGTATGCCTTTCTGTGCAAAATACGCTGAGTACCAGCGTTCTGGCATCACTGGCACCCTGTTAGGAGTGCTTGAGTCCCGCTCCAGACTATGAGTCAGAAACTGCATTTTGACAGGATCCTCTCACTGATTTGTGCACCCATTAAAGTCTGAGAAACACTGAGGATGTGGATAACACTGTGTCCTCCGCTTTAGTACACACCATCTCAGGATACATGTTCCTCTCCATAAGGTGCTCGCAATCGAGGAGGGGGGAAATGGATTCTGACAGATCCCCATTCGACAGTGTAGTGAACATCTTTACAGAGAAGGGAATAGGATACGATGGGAATTCAGAGGAGTAAGTGATAGCTTGTGCCATTCTTTCAGTCATTCGTTCTAAAAAGACTTGAACACTTGCTGTAAGCCAGGTACTTGACTGCCTGCTGCGAAGTGCAAATAATGCTAGAACTATTCTATTTTTATGGAGCTTAACTTCTAGTGGGTAAAGACAGGTAATGAACAATATTATACATACTATATATATATAAATAATTCCACATAATGATGAGCGCTATGAAGGCCATAAAGAAGGCAATATGATAGTGACTAGGGTGAGGGAGGGGAAGCTACCTTCCCGCTTGGTCCAGATATGCCTCTTCGAGGAGCTGAAATCTACATATGATGAGGAAACCATCATGAGAAGATCTGAGCTGTGGGGTTCAGGAGAAGAAGGGAATAGGGAGGGTGGACAGAAAAAGGAAGGCTTCCTGGAGCAGAAGAATCTGACCTTATCCTGGGGCAGTAGGAACTGCAGGGAGCTTGGTAAGAGGTGAAACCATAGCAGCTGTGAGGAGCCAGCTTTCGTAGGGCTATGTGGGCCGTGGTGAGGGTTAGAGTGAAATTTCCTCTGAGTGCAATGGTAATAATACACACTGATATATAATTAAAACACAGAATTTGGCTGTTGTGTGAAGACTAGACCATGGGTAAGGCGGTCAGGGGGAGGCCGGGCAGGAGGCTCTGGCAGCAGTGCAGGCAAGTGGCAACGGTGACCTGGACCAAAGTGGCAGGCGTGGACACAGAGCAGGTGGCTGGGCTGGGGATACGTTTCGGGAGAAGCATCAGAAGCACCTGGGAAATATCTTTCAGGAAAGGTTATAGGCTAATGAGATGGGCTTTGAAGAATAAGTAGGGATTCCCTAGGCAGACTTTCAAATTCTGAGCTTTAGAAGACAAGAAGTCTGGGGTCACGTGTTTTGGAAGAACAAGTGTCCTTCACAGCATTCTTCTAAAAAAAAAAAAAAAGGGAAAATATTCTAAAATACATATTTCTCATGGCTATGCAGTTATTTCCGTTCATGATGACAGCTCTCAAATGTGGGGTAACTTTCCTCCTTTCTGAGCAAGGTTCTCCAAATCCCTCTACCAAGCTCCATATTTCAAAGACCTCCCTGAGCATTTGGGAGAGAAGAAAGGTCTCTCTTTTCTCCTTCCAGTAGATCAGCGGTTGGTCCTAGATTTGCTTATGTACACCTTCTCTTAGGGGAGACTATTTTGGTCTATGAGCAGTATGTTTTCAGTCCTAAACTCCAGAGCTGCCCCAGAAACCACTCAATCCAACCAGGAAAATAAATGTGAATATCACTAACTCAGCAGCCTGGCAGCTGCAGACGATCCCATTATGTCAATCACCATCAGCAGTTCACTGTAACTGGCGGGCTGTCATTCTCCTGGAGATTAATTGCTAGGAACCTGTGGTATATATTAATAGATCATTTATTCAGATTGATCTTTCACCCATTGATCTTCAATCTCTGCACATGGCCAGGTAGCTATCATTCTGCGATCTGACTTCTGGGGCCAATCTTTACTCTAAAAGACCCTCCTGGGATTTCTTAGCGAGCAGAGTAGCCCCATGAAGGCTCCAGGTCCACAGACCACAGCTGTAGTCAATCTCCTTCCCTCTCCAGAGAGCCAAGGTGCACTGCTTCTTCCTGCCTTTCTGCAATTTGATGTTTCATATCTTAAGCTCCAAATCTGCAATCAAAGCACTGCTGTCAGGGTGTGATCTGAATCACCCCTTGAATAGCTCTACACCTTCCTTCTTATAAATGTGAGCTCTTTCCTCATCCCCCTGCTTTCTCTATGCCGCTCTCATCCTTGGATCAGGAGAGAACCTGAGGTTCACCCCAATCCTTCAGCTGCTGCTGCTGCTAAGTCACGTCAGTCGTGTCTGACTCTGCNCTTGAATAGCTCTACACCTTCCTTCTTATAAATGTGAGCTCTTTCCTCATCCCCCTGCTTTCTCTATGCCGCTCTCATCCTTGGATCAGGAGAGAACCTGAGGTTCACCCCAATCCTTCAGCTGCTGCTGCTGCTAAGTCACGTCAGTCGTGTCTGACTCTGCGTGACCCCATAGATGGCAGCCCACCAGGCTCCTCCATCCCTGGGATTCTCCAGGCAAGAACACTGGAGTGGGTTGCCATCTCCTTCTCCAAAGCATGAAAGTGAAAGTGAAGTCACTCAGTGGTGCCCGATTCTTCGTGACCCCACAGACTGCAGCACGCCAGGCTTCCCTGTCCTTCACCATCTCCTGGAGCATTTTCCAAACTCATATCCATCAAGTCGGTGATGTCACCCATCTCATCCTCTGTTTTCCCCTTCTCCTCCTGCTTTCAGTCTTTCCCAGCACCAGCGCCTTTTCTGATTAGTCGGCTCATCGCGTCAGGTGGCCAAAGTACTGGAGCTTCAGCTTCAGCCGTCTGTTGTGGGCCGTACGCATATGTTGAAGTTTTAACTCCAGGGTCTCATCACGTGCTGTCTTTGGAGACAGGGCCTTTAAAGAGATAATTCTGCTGAAGCGAGGTGGGCCCTAATCCAATTGGACTGGTGTTAAGGATAAGAGCAGATTAGCATACGGACGTGTGTACACGTGGCGGAAAGGCCATGTGAGGACAGAGCGAGGAGGCAGCCATCTGCAAGGCGCGGAGAGAAACTCAGAACGGAACCAACGCCACTGACACCCTGATCTTGGACTCCCAGTTCCAAACCTGCGAATAAGTACTTTTCTGTTGTTTGAGTCACCTAGCCCATGGTACTCTGTTATGGCAGCCAGAGCTGATGGGCACACCATCTTTCAGGTCTTGATAATCGCACCTTTCCTAAAGACTTTCTTGAACTCTCTGATTAGCTCAGGTCATCCTACCGTCTGCTTCCACATCTCTGTCTCTTTACTCATCATGCTGCAAGAGAATTACTAACTTAATTGTTCGTTTGAAACAGTCTGTCAGCTCCACAAGGCCAGGGTCAAGTCAATCGTGTTTATTCCTTTTCTAGGTATGAAAAATAACCCTCATGGTCGTAGCAGAGGAACCTACACATCTCAGCAACTCAGCACAGAAGTCCATTTCTCATTCATATCACAGTCTAATCTGGTCCCAAGATTCAAGGACTCAAGTCCCCATCATGGCTGCATGTTGCTCTGGATCCCTGAAGGACTTCTGATTCACCTGGTAGATGTGGAATGAAAAAGTGGTCATCGGTGGGAGGTTTCCACCAGTCAGAGTTGAAAGTGGAGGGCCTCACTGCTGCTCACATGCCATTGGCCAGAACGCAAGCCACATGGCTTGTGTAACTGCAAGGGAAGCTGGGAAGTGTAGTCCAGCTGGATGCTCAGGAAGCAAAGGAGAGCATGGATACTGGTGAAGACTAGGAATTTATGCCATCTATCTCTGGCACCAATCATAGTGTCCAAGTCATAGTAGGTACTTTGGCAATGTTTTAATTAATTAACACGTGAAGCTCCACAGGTCATGCACTGGGCCTTAGATGAAACTTGGATAGGATGGTTTAGAATCACAGGCCCAACTTCTCTCCTTGGGGCATGCATACACGCTTAGTTGCTCAGTCATATCCGATTCTTTGGCAACCTCATGGACTGTAGCCCACCAGGCTCCTCTCAAAAATCTCTGTAAAAGGAACAATCCAAATAAAGGATTGTGTCATCTCCAGCCTCTTAACGAGAACAGGCAGCTTAGTATGTGTTTTTGCCATTTTGCTACGGTTATTTGACTCTGAGTTATTGTCCTTGAAACTCCTGGAGAGTAAGACATCAGCCGTCTGGGTAGACAGCTTCAAGCCCAGTGTCTGGCACATCTTCAGCTTCCCTTAAGTCGGCTTTTATTGAGCGTTTACTATATGCTGTGCTAAGTGCTTTGCATCCACAAACTCATTCAATTGTCCCATGAAGTGGCCACAACGACCGTGTGCTTTTCAGTGTCACGAAACTCGGTGCTCGAAGAGGTGAAGATAACCTGCCCAGCATCCCAGAACCAAGTAAGCGGTCAAAGTAGGCTGCAGAGTCAGGTGCCTAAGGTTCCGAAGCTCCAGCTCTTAAAACTGCCTCTCCTGCTTATCGAGAGGAGACTGGTCGTGGACATGAGAAACTAGGTCTGCCGACCTTGTGAGTGGGCAAATACTGTACTGCGTGGCCATCGTCTTAATTTTGAGAGTGTGCACCTCCTTGCTTCCTTGAGGATGGGCTGCCTTTGATACCTTAGAACACCTAGCACAGAGCCCTCTGCAAAGAAGATTCTCAATGTCTGTCTCTATTCTCTGCAAGGTTTTTGAACCAGGACCTAAGGAAGGGAAGGAGCAGCCACCCTGCCTCTACTGGCGTGTGAGTGTCTCCTTCCCTGAGCGCCTATGCGCAGTCCGCCGTCACCCCCTGCTCAGCCACGCCACCCAGAGCTCTTCTTGGAGGACTTTCTTTCTCTTTCTATAAACAACAAGGACAGATGGTGGCCCCTAGAATACTTTGTGAGCAAAGGACACTTCTTCCCGTTTCTGAGATGGATGTTGATGGTACAGGGAGGGAGCCGGAGGTTTCTGATGGAATTTTTACCTTGAGATTTAGACGGAAAAGAAGAAAAATTCACAGTCAATCAAGTCCTCTCAGGAAATACAACATATGTGTCTGTCCTCCTAGTCATCCCTTGCATCCTTCTGAGCTCAGCTCTTTCACAGAGTCCACAGCCCATTTCTTGCAGTTGGTGAAGCCCAGGAGTAGCGGTACTCAGTTACTACTGCCACGGTCACAGCTCCTGGGAAGCAGGGATGGGGGACTCTCTGAATCCTTTCTCAAATCCATCCTGTAATGAAAAAAAAAAAAAGAGAGAGAGAGAGAAAAAAAAAGTTGGATACATTTTGCCCAGGATATTTTGTTAGTGGGCTTTCCTGGCAGATAATTTAGCAAAAAAAAAAAAAAAAGTAGATAACTTAGTGTTCTTTTTGCATCATTTGGCACCAGCGAAGCCCCCTCCTGTGTGAGCCCTTGGTTGAATTATTTCTCGCCACTGGCTTTCCTGTCCCTGCAATGAGGAAGGCTGCAGGGCTGCAGGGCTGCAGCTGGAAACCGTAGGGAGGTCAGGCTCTGCTCTCTCGGGGATGCCTGGGGCTCTCTCTCCTCCAGGTAGAGGGGCTGGAGCGGGCACAATAAATAAGGGAGGGCCGGGTCAGGCAGCGTGGTAGGCACTTGCACAGATGTCTTTTTCTGGTGAGGTGAGAAGAAGGAGGATTTTCAGCAGCTCCAAGGAGACCCTGAATTGGTCCATGGCTCCTCCATGAATAAGGCGAGCTCAGAGAAGTTCTCAGTGCGACATGAGTTCAAGCTTGAGCTTGGCAGGAGCCCCTTGGGGATAGCAGGTACAGAGGGGGCTGGAGAAAGACGTGCTCCAGTCACCCCAAGTGCATCTCCACTTCAGGCGGAGGGCCGAGGGGAAGCCCTGTCTCATCTGGTTTGGCTGAAATCGGGGTCATCCATCCCAGGTGAGCTGCACTGCAGGCCTTTTCCTTGCTGATGTCAGAAGGCTGAATGTGGACTTTAGGAAGGCTTGAGGGCTGTCTGGCCTGCTAACACTGATTTTATGATATGCTAAACATAACATTCAATAGCTATTACTTCCACCGTCAGAGAAACAACTTGAGCCATCTATCTTCCTCCTCAGACTGTATTACATTTCTCCCTACAAATGGCAACGCATTCTAATATCTTTTATTATCATACTACTTATTTATCGCCAAAGGTTTTCTGGCATTAATGCTGAGGGCTCCCATCCTTTATCTGTTTTCTGGTTTGTTTGTTATGAATGTCACATTTTATTTATCAAGATGGGCTCTGCGCAGAATTTGTGGAGACAAACTCACTCTGATTTACTTCTTAGGCAAACCTGAGCTTTTATTCCATGAGATTTCTTAGCACTCTAGGAGAACAGGATGGACAAGGTATTCTGCTTTATCTTGCTTTATCCTTTTAAAGGAAGGACCAGGCTTTGGGGTTACGGCTCTTGAGCCTGGAAGACAGCGCAGCAGGTCATTTATGTCAGAGCCCCTCTCTGTAGGCAGGGTTGCAATCTTGAGCATTCCGTTTAAGCAGACTTCTGCAGAAGAAGTTCCCCAAATTATTCTTGATAACTTCTTTCAAATTATAGCAGTCTTCCTAAGAAGCTCTCCTCCTCCCACACCCCAAATTAAACCTACTTTCTTAATTCAGCTAAAAAAAATAAAGTGACATTTTTCTGAGATCTTATTTCTCTAAGAAGGGTACTAGAAAGCCCAATGTAGAAAACAGTTTAAATGGCATATACATTTGGAGGCGGTTACTATTTGTTTTATAAGGAAGAAAAAAGTTCCAACATACTTCCTTGAAGAATGAGTCCTCTAGTTTTCCTAAGTGACTGTGTATACATCATTAATGACTAGACAGAAAAGCTTTTTTTTCCCAGTTGGGGGTCGGTAGATATGCAGGCAGAGAAGATAAAATTTAAGTGCCAACAAACTAACATTTTCTGAAAGTCTGACAGAATTGCTGATACAGTCTTTGTAAAAAAGAGAGAAGTGTTTCTATTGATACGTTGATATAAAAGCATCAATCCACATGCCACTTTGTTAGAAGGAAATGTGGTTCAGCTGTGCTTGAGACTGAACCTTTGCCCTGCATTTCTCTTGAAATTTCTTCAGCACTAAAATCCAGTGATGACTGAGCCTGGGGTCAAGACAGGCCTTGAACAAAGGGCCAAATGAGGGATATAGTTGCTGCTGTTTACCGCTGTCTCCCCACCTCCGCTACCAAGGCCCCTTTCCTATTGCAACGGAGGACTCGTCCTGAGTCTTTTCATCCTTCCTCACCTGGGCACCCAGTAACCTCAACAACCCTAGCTGTTGGTCCTGTCCCACGTGTCTCAGGTTTGTTAGGTGGAAACCTGAGAGATTAGTGACTGATTCAAGCCCGAAACCAAAATCCTTCTTGTATTAGTTTATGTCTTTATATCAGACCATTGGGGAACAATATTATTACTCAAAGAGTGATACTATTATGGTGGAAATTGAGACATCACAGAGAACTGGTCAGGATGTCCTCTTGACTTGGTTTAGCAGCAAAGAGAAGTCGGGAAGTTCTTCAAATCACTCCAGGTAAAGACTCACATCCTTCTGTCCATGAGACCAGATCAAAGTGTCCAGCTGGGTAGCCTTTCCCTGCCCCATACCCTGGAACCCTCCTTTCTTTGGCACCACGCCGAGCACAGGACAAAGGTGATGTTGTGACAGCTTGACCGTGCAGAGTGGAGTGTTTAACATCCACACAAAACACGACTGTGTGTACTTCCAGCTATTTCCCCTGAAACGGGTGATGAGAGGAAAGGTCTGTGTTTGAGTGGGGCGATGCCTGGGAAGGCTTATGGCTGCCATTCTTGCACCTAGTCTTGCCCACCATCTTCAAAAGAACAGAAAATGGTATCGCTAAGAAGTCCTGCCTGACCAGATAGGATTTCAAAGCAACACTGTCACAGACAGGCTTTGAGGAGGGGCTGGGATGTGTGACCGGGTGCCTTGGCTGATTGCGAGGCCTTGGGTGTTGCTGGAAACTCACATGGATCCCATCTCAGGGTTCCACACTTGCCACTGAGCTAGTAGCCAGTCCCTGGGGACTTGGGAAGGCTCTGTGAATTACTCACAAGACAGAAGGACTCTTCCTAAAGCCATGTAGACCTGATTCTGAACACAAGTGTAGGTTGGGAAAGTGGAGGAAGGGATGCTGAGACTCTACAGTTTCTTAGACCCGCCTGCCTGTCCATCAGTGTTGTTTTTCCCCAAACAAACACATCCCAAAGATAGTGAGTTGAAATGAATGGAGTTTCCTTGAATTTTCTCCCATTTTTCAATAGTCCGGCTGCTACCCTTTCCCCTCCTCACTGTTATAGTCAGTTCAGTTGGTTTTGGGTAGACTTGTTGCCTCAAAGCAGCTGACTCTCCAGGAGGAAGGAGAACAGATATCCTTGTCTTGTTCCCAGTGGAACTTAGGCATCTTTTGCAGTGACTATGGCCCTGAGGCGTGGGCTCCTGTTTGCTGCTGCTGTGGTATCATTAATGGGCTGAGTTCAGGATGTTTTGAAAAAAGTGCAGTGCTGAGCCCTGGTTGTACATTGTTTAAGACAAAAATATCATCATTTATAGACTATGTTGGAGAAGGAAATGGCAACCCACTCCAGTGCTCTTGCCTGGAGAATCCTGTGGGTGGAGGAGCCTGGTGGGCTGCTGTCCGTGGGGTCGTACAGAGTTGGACACGACGGAAGTGACTCAGCAGCAGCAGCATGGGCTGTGTTTGGGAAGGGCTGCAATAACTCTGTGCATATTGTTTTCTGGCGACGCATAGCCCCAAGTTCTGGGAAGTGACTGGTAAGCTCTGTGGGGATGGAGAGAAAGATGTCCCTAAGATCCCCGCCCTTTCAGTATTGGAGTCTTCTCTGGGCACACACCACCTGATTCTTTAGAATGGTTTTGACCACACACGTTATTCACAGCTGTAATTTATTTGAGGTGCCTCTGGATGATGCTGAATTGGTCTCTTCAACATCATATACTTGATAACTTCTAGGGAATGAGGTTGATAGGGTACAGGGGGCAGGATCACCCATCAGCTTTACCCTCTAAGTGTCAGGGTTCTCAGCAAACCTTTTTTAGTAGGAGGGACCCAGGAAGGAACTAAATAGGATGGTGTCCTATGCTGGTCCAAAGGACTCTAGAGCCCGTCTCTCTTCCTTCCCAAGCAACTGCTTTCCCCTCACAGCTGATTAGGGCTGTGTTGATGTCCACTTCTTCCTCAGCTCCCTAGATTCAGTATTTTCCTGGGATTATTACAAGAACCCCCTGACTGCTCCTCACCTCCGCCTCCAGTCCTGGACTTTTTCGGTCCGTCTCATAATTTAACCACGACGGTTGATTTAAAACGTGGGTCTAGTTCCACGCGCTGTACAGTATGTGCTGTTATTTATTTCGCATACAGTAGTGGCGTGTATCTGTCAGCCCCCAACCCCCAACTTATCCTTCCATCCGTCTTTCCCCTTTGGTAGCCGTGAGTCTCTTTTCTACGTCTGCAAGTCCACTTCAGTTAAACAAGTTCCATTTGCACCAATTTTTTCAGACTCCACCTATAAATGATGTCATATGATACTTAGCTCTGTCTGACTTACTTCAATGTGTACGTATAACTGAATCCCTTTGTGTACATTTGAAACATTGTAAGTCAACTATACTTCAATAAAAAATTAAGTTAAAAAAAAGGAATCTGGCCATTTTGGCTGCTGGCTTAAAATTATCTTCATTAATCTCCGGATAAAATACAGATTCTTTTGCAAACCCACCCCAAAGCGCTTTATACACTGTTCTTTTCAGTCTCCCCTTTTATCACGGGGATACTGTTTTACTTATAGCACCTCTTCATTGCCTGGGAATTCTTCAAGTGCACTCCATCCTCCCTGGAATATTCTCCCTCAGACCGCCTTCCCTCTTCCTGGTTAGCGTCTATCTACCCTGTAGGGCATATTCAGAGATTGCCTTCGCATTGCTGTGCGTAGCTGATTGCCATGGGTCAAGTCTGAGATAGGTGTTCTTGGGGTGCCTGCAGTGTTTGGACTTGCTTCTGACGCAGCAGTATCTCCCTGACTTTACGCTTTCTCTTACTGGCCTGTTTGCCTACAGTAAATTAAGTTCTTGAGGCAAAGGCTGGGGCTTAGTCATCTTTGTAACTCGGTACTTGATCAATAGAGTAGCTTCTCAGCAAACGGGAGATGAATGAATGTCTGACCTACGCCAGCATAAGCCAATCGCTCATCAGAAAGCTGTCCCCTTTCCTCCTCCTTTCCTTCCACTCTCTTTCTGTTCTTTCTTTATGTCTTTATCTCTTTCTATTCTTTCTTTACTTCTTTACTTCTCTCCTAGTTTGCGAGGGTGTTTTGTTTTTGTTTCTTGGTGCTACGTATGGCGCTTCACTGGGCTTAGCAGGGCGTCGTTTTCTGGATGGATATCATTTCCACAGTCTCCCCCAGATAAATCTGCTAAGAGATTCTGAACCCTTGCCCATTTCCCTCCCAGATTTTCTACTCTTATTGCCAACCAGACACGTATATGATTTTCTATATGATAGCTATATCTACCACGGCACGGCCACGATAGCCCTGTTTTCTCTCACATTCTCTAAGTATTCCAGCAGAAAGTTGGAAGGTTCTGCTTCTCCTCTCCTGAAGACAACAACATCAGAATCCTTTATTAAGTTCCAATGGAGTGGAGCAACGGTGCGAACAGGGGATGGAGGCTTGGGCGTGAACCCAGGGTGCTGCTTTCACTGGGTAGAATCTGGTAGGGAGCCATTCTTTTCTCTCTCCACCCCACTTCCTTTGGAGGCTGGGGAATCCACAGAATCTGGTAGTCACTAGTGTTGTCCATCCACCCCACTCCAGTACTCTTGCCTGGAAAATCCCATGGATGGAGGAGCCTGGTGGGCTGCAGTCCATGGGGTCGTGAAGAGTCAGACACAACTGAGCGACTTCACTTTCACTTTTCGCTTTCATGCACTGGAGAAGGAAATGGCAACCCACTCCAGTGTTCTTGCCTGGAGAATCCCAGGGACGGGGGAGCCTGGTGGGCTGCCGTCTATGGGATCGCACAGAGTCGGACACGACTGAAGCGACTTAGCAGCAGCAGCAGCAGCAGTGTTGTCTGTTAAATTCTTCCCAGACTTGTGGCAGAATTTCATGTACTTGCCCGAACAGAAATGGAGGGTGACTTCCAGACAGAGGCTCCTAGAACTGAGATGTGACCCATCCTTCTCAGACCCTGGCTGCTCCACCAGCCTGGCCTGAGTGCAGACAGTGACACTCAGAGGCAACCTGCACTGAGTGTGCCCAGTACCAAGGCATAAAGGTTCGTGTTAAGTAGATCTTCGTGTTAAGATCTGTAGGCTAGCGGTTCCCACAAGGAAACCTGGTCTCCACTGGCTGATCAGGTCAGGTCAGGTCAGTCGTGTCCGACTCTTTGTGACCCCATGAATTGTAGCACGCCAGGCCTCCCTGTCTATCACCAACTCCTGGAGTTCACTCAGACTCACACCCATCGAGTCAGTGATGCCATCCAGCCATCTCATTCTCGGTCGTCCCTTTCTCCTCCTGCCCCCAATCCCTCCCAGCATCAGAGTCTTTTCCAATGAATCAACTCTTCGCATGAGGTGGCCAAAGTACCCGAGCCTCAGCCCCAGCATCATTCCCTCCAAAGAAATCCCAGGGCCGATCTCACTGAAATAAAATGGTCTCCTCACTAAATGTCTTCTACTGGGGATTCCGTGGGAAGAGAGGCTCAGCATCGTGGACGCTGACATCTCTGCAGCTCTCCCTGATCTGACCCCGGTCAGCCTCACCTGATCTTCCCATGGTGCTGCCGTTAGATGGGCCTTGGGCTGTTGTTTTGCCGCAGTGGACACCTCTAGTTTAATTTCTGCACCATCTGCCCCACCCTCCTGCTAAGATCAATTCCCAGTTCCTTTTGGGAGCTGCTTCTGATCCACTTTATGATTACAATGGGCTGCTGCTGATGGCATTGAGCACCCCTGAGTGCAGTAATGGGCACAAGACCTATTCATCCCGGCCACTCATCCTTCCACAGGTGATTGGTTCAAGAGGTGGAAATAGGGACCGTATTGATTTAATTGGAAAACTTCTTAAAGCGGCAGTTTTAAGTGCGCACGCAAGAGTCCTCTCTCTCCTTTAGATTCTAAGAGAGGCTGGTTTGAGTGCAGAGCATGCTTCCCGCTGCAGAGCGTCCGTGTGCAACACCTGCAGCTGAGAGCATCGTCAGCACACACAGCAGCAGAGACGAGCGCTGGAGACAGAGAAGCCTGCCAGTTTTGTGAGCTAACCAATCCCCGCCTTGTTCTATGGGTAATCCAGGTTGCTTCACAGTCTTCACAGTCTGACAGTCTTCACAGAAAACAGTTCTTACAGACTCACCCAGAAATATTCAGTTTCCTCTCTACGAGTGACACATGTGTCTTCCTTGTTCCTTCCCTCCGCGCTCTGGTGGTAAATATGTAAGTGACCCTGGGTCCTTGGTCCCATCTTTCTGGGAAGCAGGCACTCCACTCTGAGAGCCTCAGGGCTCTGCAACCATTAACCTTGCTTGGCCAGAGGTCAGATGGACGTCCTCTCCAGCTTCCCAAACCCTGCTGGAAACAGACCTCTGAGCTGATGAACATAACTCACCCTGAGTCTTGTGAATATTATTCCTGGGACCATCTATTCAGAAACTCTCAGAGGTGATTTCCTCACACTCTACTTACAGTTGTGACCTTCTCAATTTTCTTCTGCCTTAGAATACTAGTAGTCCATCATCAGAAAGGGTGAGGGAGGCCACGCTTTGTGTCCTAATGGCAGGAAGTGACATTGGATGGTCAATTCAAAGAGAAGCTTGAAACATAATAAACAGCCAGAAGAGTGCCTCCAGCTTGGGGCCACCAAAGGTCAGGACAAAGAGTGTTTCCTGGGAGCGGAGCCCAGAGCACATCACTATGCCTCCAAGCTCCATCTTCCCTGCCCCTAGAGCTTCCTGCAAAAGCAGATGCTCCTAGTGGAGACCCTGAGACAAGGCAGTGATAAACTATGTTTGAGTTCCTTGGTTTAGTAAGGCAGGGACCTATAAAGTTCATTAAAATGGTACTAGGATTCATTGTCTCAAATACTTGGCATTCAAAGGGTTATGTTCCAGTTTTTTTTTTTTTCCCCTAGAAAATGTATTTTTGTGGAACAGCCCTTTCTCTGATCTGGGTCAATAACGTGTGCTGTATTGTTTATCAATATAAATAATTTGCAGTGTCGCTGTCTCCGTTTTGTTTGTATGCACACTCTTTAGTATGTGATAATGTTGGTGAAAGCACTTTGTAAACAGTAAAATGCAGTGAAACTGTTCTTCATCATCATGCTTCATGGGCAGTCCTGAAGGGCACTATTTCTGGCTTCTCCCTGGAAATTCCTACGCTAGAGCCGTTCTCGAAGTTCAGTGCACTCAAGCTCTTCTGGGAGCCGGTTGAAAGTGCAGATTCCTAGGGCCTGTTCTCAGATAATTCTGATTTAATGGGCTCTAATGTGGAACCCAGAAACCTGCATTTTAATAAAAGGGACTCCCATAGTCCCCCAGGGACTCTCACACAAGTAGTTCAAAACAAACCTTTTAAAAATAATGCCCTCTGCTTCTCTGGAGCCTCCAAGTGCCCTGGAAGGCTTTCATTCCATTTCGGTGGGTCTGAGAAGACACTTCTTCTGTGCTGTATCCAGACCGGAATCGTTGAACAGAGGCTGGAATCATTAAATAAAAGAGGATCTGGTTGAGGTGACTGAAATAAGTTTCAGAAAAAAAATAAAGCCTTCCTAAGTCAAGTTTTAGATGGTGGTATAATTAGAATTATTATCCATTATTTATGTGGCTGAGGATGTTCATGAGGCGCTTGATGACTCTGTGTTAATAGGCAGTGTCTTTGCTGAAGGAGAACGTGACATTGGTCTATCTTTTCCCTTCCTGCCTCCCTCCCCCTGTAGCTCTGCTTCTGCTGAGCCCCAGCCAGTTCTGACGGCATTCCGGGCTTGCCACCTGGTAGGGATTTGTGATGAAGGGGTGGAGCCGCCGCTGAGAGCCTGGTGCAGAGACTGGACCCCCTCCTACAGGGCGTCAGTTGTTTGGTCACAGTCATGGTGCTGCTACCATTCCTTTCCCAGCCTCCACGTGCTGGACGCTTGGCAACTCGATTGCATCAAAGGCTCACAACAGCTTTGCAAGTAGATACTGTCTCTTTAAAGATGAAGAAGCTAAGGTTCAAAGAGATTAAATGACCACCCCGTGACAATACCACCAGCGAAGAGTGGACCTAGGGGGCCCTGAGTGCACCTCCCGGGGCTTTGTCCCTGTTTGTCAGGGCATCAGGGCTCCCCAGGGCCCTCGGAGGGAAGAGGGCTGCCCAGCTCTTCACTTCGGCGGCTCCGCAGCATCTGTTGGGTGTTCTGCCCTCCCTACGGTCAACAGCGATCTTTGCCAGGTCTTGTTGACTTTAATTAATCTTCCTTGGGTTCTTCCAGCATCAGAGCCTGGACTACTTACTATTTCCTAAAAGAGCACTTTTGGTAGAACAGGGTCGATCTCAACCTGAAGGTTTCTGAGAAGACAAAGTGCCTGGTCCATGTGCTCCTAGCTCTGCAGATAAACTGCATTAGGTCCACAATTGCCTTTGCTGTGCCAAATTACTGTTTCTCCTTCCTTCACTTGGATATCGCATTTCAAGAAGTCAAGACCTATCACATGAAGTTGTATGCCCTAGGAGGAAGGGGAAATGCAAAGTTAAGCATGGTCTGTCAAGACAAGGGGCAGTTGGGCTTGAAAAATCCCTGCTCTTCAGGGGCAGTGATACCCTGCTTTATTGTAGTGAAAGTTCTCGTGCCCAGCGTCCTCTGACAATCTGACTTTAATGGGGTTACTACAGCTAGGTTAAAGCATTTTATATGGAACCAGGTTTACATTACCCTACTCTTTAGAGATCTTGCTTGCAATGCTGTTCAAATCCTTTAATCCATAAATAGGATTCCAGACAGTGCTGGGCTTCCTTCCAAAACTGTAATCTTCCAGTATATGAATTATTACCAAAAGATTAGGGTGTTTCTAGTAATAACATTTCAAATAAATCAGCTTTCATGGAGGAACAACAAACTAATATTGGAAATAACAATATAAAGACATTTATATAGCCACTTGCTAGAATAACTTCCCTAACCAGGGGCTTCTTTTCTCATTTACATTCATTCTGTTTGAAAAGTCTTTTTTGATTTATCATCAGCTACTGGCTTTAGCCTTAAAGCATGCCACATGTTCTCAGGTGCTGGACTTCCTCAGTCCCTTCTTGGAAGCCTAGGAAAGGACCAGATCTGTTTACTCAGGAATGGTCAGAGGTGTTCTACTGTCCCTAGAAGCCCCAGATCACTTTGGCTTTTCTCTTTGGCTCTGAGCAAGGGTGTAGGAGGGAGGTATAAGTAAATTTCAAGCTGAGAAGTACTCTTAGGGGGCTTGTATCAAAGTTCATGAATGAGACCATGGACTAGAAGAGAAGGTTCCTTGAAGGGTCTTAGAAACTGAGTCTTTTTTGGTGACACAAAGATCTCTGCTGACCCCATGTGCATACACCATGGTGATGACTCCGGGCCTGTGTGAGATGAGGTAAGAGTACCTGGTTTGTACCTGGATGAACTCTGGCTTCATCATCGACAAGTTTGGAATCCTAGACAAATTCTTTTACCCTTCCGTTCCTTCATTTTCTCATCTCCTAAATGGGGATACTTACTATCCCATGGGATTATTGAGAGGATTAAAGGAGCTATCAGTGGTACCATTAGCTCAAATATGAGTTCTTTCTCTCCTTTCTATTGTTCTTTTTACCCATTTGAATTCATGGCAAGTTGGCTGATGAGAAGCGTTCCCCTCTCTTAGCCGCAAATGGCTGTTTTGAGAAATGCCTCCAGCCTAGAAGCTGGGATACCTGGTTCAACTTCCATTTCTGTGGCTAAGACATTGTGACCTTGAGTGAGCTGTCATACTTCCAGGGCCCTGTTTCATCTTCTATTAGAAGAAAAGTGTCTGGCTTCTCCCTACCTTGTAGGCTGAGAAAGTAGTAAAGCCAATATACTTCTATGAGATGACTTTCAAAGGAGACATTTAATAGTCATAGCACTTTGGTGTCAGAAGGGGTTATCTATCTAGGAAGGGAGGGAGTTAACGGTCATTAAAAAGTACTCACCATGTTCAAAGTGCTTTCTATACAGGGGCATATTTAATCCCAACAACCCCATTGGAGAGGTGGGCTATGCCCAGTTTACAGAAGTGGAAGCTAAGACTCAAGGAGTCATGTTGAGGTGACTTAAACCCCTGGTGAACACAGATAAAATGTGGCAGAGGCAGAACGCAAACCCAGTTCTGTAGGACTCCAAAGCCCACTGTGTCCCCATTGAAGCATGTTTCCCCATCCGTACTTCTCACGTTACAGGTGATGGAACTGGGAGTCAGTCGATGTTAAATCATTCATCTGTGGACTTAGCTGGTTAGTGAAAAATTCAAGACCAGAACCCAATTTTCCTGACTGCTATTCTTGAGACCTCTCCTGCCCCCCGCCAAAGTGATATGAATCATGAGACCTAAGTCTCTTTCATTATTATTTCAAAGATGTTTTGTTTTCATTTCTGATAGATTTTCAACAGACAGAGCCTCCTAACATTTTAGCTCTCAGAACTCCCTTCTTATATGAAAAGGTTGGAATAGTTGATTTCTTTGGTTCCTTCTAGCTCAAAAATTCTATTATTCTTATGACCCTCCATTCCCCAGAGCAGTTAATGATCTGTAAAGAAACACTTAAATGTGCAGGTTTACTACCCTCTCACTCTGTGAGCTAGAGGGAAGCCAGCTATTATTTTTCTTCTTCAAAAGGGAGATCTGAGAGCCCCATTGCTTGAGCAACTAACTCAAGGACACAGCTGATCACCGGACTGAGCCAGGCCTGCGGTGCTTGAGGGAGATTCATATTTTCTTCACCTTTTAACCTTGATCTTTAGCAGCGGGTCTTGACATAGTTTGTGTTGGTTTAGAGAACAAATAAACTCATGCCTTCATGGGTAAGTTGAACCCAGGCTTCCCTACTCCCAGTGTAGATTTTTAGCAGCTCCCATTTACCCATAGAAGCTTTTGTAATGGAGACAACTTGCCTATTTTCTGAGTGCTTCGTATAGTGGGCTTTCCTGAAGCAGGGTAGACCTGACGGGGCGGGAGGAGGATTTCAACAGGAGGATGTGTTACTTGCGGGTCCTGAGCGGGGGGTCTGAGCACTGACCTGGGAGAGTGCATGGGCAAATTTGCACACAGCACCCCGGTCTACTCCGACTCAATTTAAGGCTGTGTTAGCCATTAGCGTCCTCTTAATGGAACGCGAAAGGGGAATGCCTGGGGAAGAGATGTTTGTGAATTGTCTCCTCAGATTAAAGGGCCTTTGGAGTAGAAAGCATTAGCTCTTTGATTAACTGAACCCTGCGCTTTTTATTTTTGGACTTTTAAATGAACAGGGAAAAGAAAAGAGGAAAAACACCACTGTGGTTTTGGAAGCTCATGTCTTTTTTTTCTCTTTCTCGCCCTCTGCTTAGCTGCCCCCAAAGGCAATGATGAATGGCGTGTACTACAAAAGGGAGCCGCTGGGCGCACATGGGCCCGGCCCTGTTTCCATCAGGGCTGCTCAAAGGGAAGTCTGCACCACACGCCGTGTCCCTCTTTCCTCCCTAAACAAATGTTGTTTTACTGAAGTGGTGACGGTCTGATTTAATTACAGGGAGAAAGAAAGTTCATTCTTCTCTGTGGATGGCGCGGGTAGGTTGGGAACCAGAATTCGCCAGGCTCCAGGGCCCCCTGCTCAATGGCACATTCTACCTTGGTTTCCCCATCTGTTTAAAAGGGAAAAAAGCTTTCCTAGCTGTCTCAAGGGGGAGGGAAAGGACTGCTGTTTGCAAGTTGATCTGATGGCCAAAAGTACGGGAAAGGCGAGGAAAGGGCAGGGGAGGGGCTATGAACCATAACTTCATACACTTGTTTCCTGTTAGAAGGAGAAGTGGGGACGGGGCCCTATTTCTCCTTGGGGAGTTTTTGGAATATACCAGCTGCCTGCGGCCACTTCCTCCAACACTTGCATAGAAGTGTTGAGATGATATTCATATTTTTGTTGAGATGATATTCAAAATCCTGAAAGCAGAGGCGTGGACTCCTTGACATAGAGAAGACCATTTCAAACCGTGATTCTGGGACACTGATCTTTGCTTTGGGGACTAAAGACAATGCATCTTCATTGAAAGGCTTTCGTCCTCCTCCCGGCCCAGCGCACAGGGATGGTTCCACTCATTAGAGCGCAGGCCTGTTTCTCAGGGACCGGCCTGCTCTTCTCAAACAACTATTGTCTCCTGTCCTATTCAGCTGTCAGCTCTTTTCCCATGATGCTTCTGACTTTCAGTCTGAAAAGAGCCCTCTCCCTGCTGGGCAGTGAGGCAAGTTTCATCCAAAAGCGCTGTGAACCCCCCTACCCCCACCCACACTGTGGACCATGGCGAAAGAGCAAGCCTCCTCCTGATATCACACGGTGATCCTGGCCCCAGTCTTGTGAAAATAAGGAGACGGGAGGACGAGTAAATGAATAACTCTTATCTCTATTTCTAGACATTCTTAGTACTGGGCAAAGGGATTATGTGGAGTCAAAATATGTTCAGCCTAGAAACTGAAAAAAAGAAAAAGAAAGAAAGAAAGATGAGAAATTGACCTAGGATAAATTGGACCATACATTTACGTTTAGAAATTAAGCAAAATCCCAAAGATAGCACATAACATCACCTGGGGGAAGTGCTAGGACCAGGAGTCCAGATATTCAAGGTTCTGGTTTCAACTCTGGAGCTAACAGATTTGCTTATCTGAATCCAACATGATGCAAGGCTAGTGAATGACAGTGAATCAGTTGACCAGAGGGTGAGCTTAGCTGACTCTCTGTATCTGTCTGAAAACAGATCTGTTCCTAGGCAGGGAACATTCGATGGTACATAAAATAGCAGCAGCCTTACACATGGAAGACTAGATATTTCCCGCATTCTCTAGACATGTCCATCACAAGTGTAAAACATCTTTACTTAAAGGTTTGCCTTTTGGACTGTAATTTATTTCGAGCAGATTTAAAACAGAGACGAAGGAGAAATAAATTTCTTTAATTCTGTACACATTAGAATTTTAATTATTATTAAAGAAATACTCCTCAAATATGAAATATGATACACCAGAACCCTTACCCAACACCAGTTACTCTTTCCCTTTCTCCTGGGGTGTCTTAGGGTGAATTTCATTTGGAAAGTTCCAGAAAGGACAAGCTAGCACAGAATTGCTGCGGCTCCTGTCCCAGGGTTGCCGGTGGTGGAGGCAAGTAGAAATTCAGCTTTGGGAAAAAAAGGAAAGGTGAAAAGTTCATGAGATGTTTGAAGCTAAAAAATGAAAATCGTATATCCATTAAAGGAAAGAAAAGAGGGAGTTTCTTGCTCATGGGACTAATTTGCCCACTCTCCCTTGAGAGGCTGGTTCATCCCACACTTCAGGATGTTATGGATCTCTTGCATTTTCTTGCTGTCTTATGAGTTTTTTTGTCATGTGACTTCCCCTTTCTCCCTTGCTCTGTTCTTTGGCATCCTTTCCCTTCACCTCGGGCTTCCAGATAATCAGCCCCATGACGCCAGGTGTCTCGCTCCCGTTCAGCATAATTGAGTTTTCACATTCACTTGAAGTTTGGGCCCCTTCGGAGCCGGCCAAGCCTGGTAATTAAAATGTCCCCTTCATCTCTAATTGCTTCATTTAGCATCTAGTGCAATGGTTTAGGAGCACGTGTGCCCTCCACAGCGATCAGTTGTGCCCTGGATAACTGACAAGCTCTTGCCCTGGCTGTGGAAGGTTGGTCTATTCTGGGGTTGGGCAGTTTTGAATCCCAGCCCTCTTCTTTGACCCACCGTGCTCTTCTCACTTGTTGGAAAACATATTTTTAACGTCTCTGCCTTCCTGGGTGTCAAGAGGGGCCAGTCCATGCCTTCCTCAGAGACAGGCTATTACATCTCCCAGCAAACCTTATGGCAGAGGCCACACATTCTCACCCGAGCCAGGTAAGGAGGTGGGGAGAAGCTCTGGGCTGGGAGGGGCAAAGTCAGAGTTTGAGTCCCAGCTCTTCAGGCCCTGGTCTCTAAGTGTCTCGTTGCGACCTTGGCAAAGTCTCTATACTGAGCTGCAAGACTGAATGAGGGAGGTCTTGGAATGTCTTAAACGATAAAGACTTTACATTATGATTGTGACACAGAGGCTATCTGGGACCTGGAGTGTAACACACAGACACTCCCTCTCACTTGTGGCCTCTGAACATTGCTGTGGGGGAGGTGACCGCATCCCCTAGACATGAGTCGTGTCGGGCAGGAGGCGGCAATGATGGTTACGTGGGTTTGGGAGTGGGCAACACTGCCGCAAAAAGCACCGAGGCTACGACTCTTTACCTCTCTTCTCTACATTGCTCTTCCCAAAGAAAGTGTGGTTGGGAGGCAGGGGTAGGTACTTCCTGCCAGACAGCTATGCTGTCACCGCTGTCCTGCTCAGGAAGTGGGGGTAGCAGGAACTTTTGCTCATAATTGGAAGACTTGGCCAAAGTCGCAGATTCCAGTTAGATTTGCTGGAAACACTTCCAGGTGTTGGGTGAAGTCTAGCAAAGTGGTCTTTCCTGCTCAGTGCTGGCGATATTAAGATTTCTCTCCACTAAAAGTGAAGGAGAAACGGTCAAAGCATTGCCATTTCCACCCACATTTCTTTCAGTGAGCTTAACAATGCTTTGAATCTAGTAACTTCTATCTTGTGAGCATCACAAAGCAATAGGGCTTCCTTTCGTAGGATGTATGTGTGTGTGGATGTGTGTTTGTATCCTTACATATGTATGCCTGTGCACTTGTGGGTAAGTGGAGGGAAATCACCATCTTCTCATGGGGTGAGTTACTGTGAGAAGACAAATCCCAGAACTGGACATCGGAAACTGGTTATTTGGGGGAAAGCGTACCCTTGTTGAGTACCAGATTTATCAAATAAAATACATGATGCTCAGTTAAATTTGAATTCCAGATAAACAATGAGTTCTTTTTTTAGTATGTATATGTGCAATGCGCTATTTGGGATGCATGTTATAAACAATTATCTGTTGTTTATCTACAATTCAGATTTAGCTGGGCATCATGCATTTAATCTGGCAATTTTACTTGTGGTGGTGTGGTAGGTGGTATCAGAGTCTCTTTGGGTTATGAAGAAAGCACACAGCTGTTGTTTTTCCAAGCTTTACAGTGCCTAGGAGAGTCAGAAACTTGGGGGAGGAAGTTAAAGACTTTGTATCAAATCAAGTGTTGGGAAACTTCTGCTGTGTAGCTTAAAACAGTAGAGGAGCCGAGAAAATCACCCAGTTAGTTATTCAACATAGGGTCTCAGGACTCTGTGTTTATTCAGGATTAATCTTTTTTATCCTTTCATTTGAAAACCGCTTTTTGAGCACCTACTGTGTTCCAGATACTGTGTCCTTGAGTAACCACAAAGGAAAACTAATTCTAATACTGTGTTGTTGGACTACCTGGATTTCAAGGGAAAAGAACAGAGATATTCAAGAAAGCTCAAGAAAATTGAAGAGTAAGTTTTTCTATCAAACCCTGCATGTTTATCTCAGATTTGTCTAAATTTCTGTTCTGTTCTCCGTTTTACCAACCACCTTTTTCTACTTACTAATTCTCCATGTGCTACCAAGTGGCTTCCCTGCCACCTAAAATTATGTATCCTTTCAGTTCCAAAAGTGCTTCCCTGGTGGCTCAGACGGTAAAGCGTCTTCCTGCAATGTGGGGGGCCCGGGTTCAATCCCTGGGTCGGGAAGATCCCCTGGAGAAGGAAATGGCACCCCACTCCAGCACTCTTGTCTGGAAAATCCCATGGACGAAGGAATCTGGTCGCAAAGAGTCGGGCTCGACTGAGCGAGTTCACTCACCTCAGTTCTATACCCGCCCCTCAGTATTGTATCTCTGTGTATCTTAAACACTTGGGAAGAATTTGACTGACGAGCTCGTCTTTCGGGCACTAATCAGTCTACGCCATAGCTGTTGTGTCAAGTGTCCACCTGAGGTTCAGTCAGCTATGGCAGATTGGGGAAAAGGCAAGAAGGACTCGCAAAATACCTAGCATATTCTGTTCCTGGTTTTCTCTCTCTCTTTTTTTTTTTTTTCACATGCTTATTTCTCAAAGTATCTCTGACTAAATAAATTATTATTTGTAAAGCTTAGTAGTGAAGGGGCTTCCCTGGTGACTCAGATGGTAAAGAATCTGCCTGTAATGCAGGGGGCTTGGGTTCGATCCCTCGGTTGGGAAGATCCCCTGGAGAAGGGAATGGCAACCCACTCTAGTAGTTTTGCCTGGAGAATCCCATGGACAGACGAGCCTGGTGGGCTACAGTCCATGGGGTCTCAAGAAGTTGGACATGACTGAGTGACTTTTACTTTCACAGTGGTGAAGAGTCTATAGTCTGAAATCAGACAGACTGAGTTTGAATCTTGGCCCTACCATTTCAGTTTTATTATGTCCTCAAGACAGTCACTTAAAATTTTCTATTTCTTAGTCTTTCACCTCGGAGAGCTGCTATGGATGAGAAGCCGAGCATTTAATGCATACATGCTCAGTTGCTTCAGTCAAGTCTGACTCTGAGACCCCATGAATTGTAGCTTGCCAGGCTCCTCTGTCCATGTGATTATCCAGGCAAGAATGCTGGTGTGGGTTGCCATACCCTCCTCCAGGGGATCTTCCTGACCAGGGATCGACCCCGAGCCTCTTATATCTCCTGCACTGGCAGGCAGGTTCTTCACCACTAGTGCCACCTGGAAAGACTGAGCATTTAATAAATGGTAGCTATGACTGTTAACATCATCACACATGCAGGCACACATACTCAACCTCCTCCCTTTGGAAGGCAATACGGTGTCATGACCCACCATTCCATCCAGAGTTGATGCCAAAAGAGCCACCTTAAATGCTAGCTTCCTGGTCACATCTGTGTCTTCTCTGGTTATATTCCAGTAGACTTAAGTATAAAACTTAATATAAAGGTAGACATAAAAAAACCAGAAAATTATGATAAAAAAGCGAAATATAATGCAAATTATAATGATGATTACCATTCAGAATAGGAAGAAGAGGAACTTTGTAGAACATGCAGCCTATCTTGTAGGAAATCCCATTAGCTGTTTAACGCGGGGTGCCCTTCCTGACCCTTTTCTAAGTAGAGCCATTTGTGTTTGTAGGTGACAAAATATCGGCAGAGGCCTGAATGATCGATGCCTCTTTCTAAGACCCATTCAGTTTGTGTATGAAAATTATAGCAACTCTTAAAATGGGCCTGAGCCTTTTAAAAATAGCCTGGTACCTTTAACAGAAACCAGCCACTTGCCCATGAACACAGGCACAAAAACTGCTCCGTCCTTCAAAGTTTAAATCTCCTGTGACCCACACTTACCAAAGGACAGGCTTGTGACGCCTCTGCCCCTGCTGCATAGAAGCCTCTCCAGCTTCTCCACGCGCTACTTTGCTTTCTAAGTGTCTGCTGTGCCTATCTCAAGGTGGGGAAAAGAGGGCTTGCTGACTTCCGTTGTAATGGAACAAATGCTTATCCAAGTGGGACTGCTTGAGAGTCTATGGTTCCAGGACTTTTGGAGCATCCTTGCCCTTGGTTTGGGACTGATGAGAAATGGCATTTATGCCCCGCCTGAGACAGAAGAGATGGTTACATTTCTGTAGCACTGGGAAAGGAAATGGCAGAGTCAATGCTGGATATCAGGAAAAGGGAAGAGAGTTCCCAGGGTACTTCTTGCCCTTTCTGAGTCCCCTCTATCCCTGGGGCAAGGGGACATAAGAATACAGTATCTTCCAAAGTCCTAGGATTCAATAGTAAGCATAGTGGGAAGTCACCATAGCCACATGGGTGTGATCTAATACCTTTGGGTCAACCAACTTGTATCGAGGTCTACCACATGTTTGGTTTCCCTGGTGGCTCAGTGGTAAAGAATCTGCCTGCCAGTGCAGGAGACATGGGTTCAATCCCTGGGTCAGAAAGATCTTTTGGAGAAAGGAATGGTTACCCACTCCAGTATTCTTACCTGGAAAATCCTATGGACAGAGGTGCCTGGTGGGTTAGAGTCCATGGGCTCGCAAAGAGCTGGACATGCCTGAGCAAGTAAACGGCAACACAAGCACGTGTTTAAGGAGTTCTCCAACCTAAACCTCAAGAAACGTTGGTTCCCGTCAGAGCAGCTACTTGTGTGCACCCCCACACTTGCACACATAACCCTCCCTGCCCCCTCTCCCACAACATGCATGTGCTAAGAACATGGAGCAGATCTCCAATGCAGGAGCGCTTCAGAGACGAGTTGATGCCATCGCAGAAGGTTTAATGAAAGTGACATCACCGCAGCACCACGTTAAATGCTTGACGGCTTTTAAATAATTTGGGAGAAGAGAATGAGCAATACAGGCTGGGGGTGGGAACGATTTGGGGAGAGAGAGAGAGAGCCAAACCACAACCTGTTAAGTTACTGAGGAGAGAATGAACAAAATGTGTTTGTGTGTATGTGTGTATGTGTGTGTGTTGTGTGTGTGTGTGTGGGTGTGTGTGTATATGGTGAAGGGGCAGTAACAGAGGAGGTGTGTAAAGACACCAGGGTAGAAACATGCGTATTTTTCCCAACATTATAAGAGGAAGGCTTTTCGTGCCTTTCCTATCTGACCTGTCCTGGGTATCTGTGATGCTTGTAATCACATTTCCACACTTAGGGAGAACATACATTCCACAGATGCCTTTTCTTTGTACAGGCAGACTCTCCACACAAATTCCCAACCACAGAAAATGCTGCATTAATTTGATTCAGGAGCACCTTTCATGACAACATCTTTCCAAAACACACAGGCCGGCTCCGGCTCCTCTTTCTCCCTTTGATGTATCAGCCTTGTGGGACTTCTGGGAAAGCAGACCCTTCCACAGGCTCAAGGGCCCCTGGCCACTCCTCTGCCGCCTTGCCACTTTCACACCTTCCTTCGCTTCTCCGACTGGCCATCTCAACTCCCTTCCCCCGTGAGAAATACATCAGTTTGTCCTCATCTGCAGAAGGGAGGTCCCTACAGCAGACGTTCAAGGAGGCTGCATACCCTCCGCCTTCCCCCACCTCCTCCTGAAACAGTCGCTGGTACCAGGCAGGCCTCTGTAGCAGTCTTACGGAGTCTGTGATTCTGGGCTCTGCTCTCGAGAAGAACACTGACTAGTGGAATGCTGGACTGTGTGACAGTGATGGTGAGTGAAAACAGATTTTGGAGACAGGAGAGACCAGGGTGGGATAAAGTGGCCAGGGAAAGCGACTTTGGAGAAGTGGGGTCTGAATTGCCTTTTGCAGGCTGAGAAGAATTTGGGTTAGTTAGAGAGGAATGAGGGACTTCCCTGATGGTCCAGTGGTTGAGACCCTAGTGCTTCCAATATAGGCGATGCAGGTTCAATCCCTGGTCAGGGAAGTAAGATCCCGCCTGTGAGGCTAGCCAAAGAAACAAACCAAGCTAAGCGTTAAAAATAAAACAAAACGTGTAGGAGCATGGCACTACATTTTTTAAAAAAGAGCAGAATGGAAGGCATGATGGAAATTTTGATTGTGCCCTGGCCATTGATGAGAGAATGCCCGACGAGATCAGTGTAGGTCAGGAGTGCATTTCCCTGCAGAGTCCTTGGCTCGGATGCATTGAGTTTGAAGGGCATCCTAGGCATGTTTCCGCCTCTCATTACCCATTCCCTACTGGACGGGCCATATCACCAGCATCAAGCCATAAAGAGATTTCTTTCAGCAAGGAGAACTCTTTCCTAATTCTAGCCTTTTCTGAAAGGTCTGATCAGCTTCCCCTCTCCTCTCCTCCCCAGGGCTTTTTTGTTTTTTGTCTCTCCAGGTTGATGGACTCCCCTGATGTAACAGGGAGAGGGAACTGCTAAAGAGTTGTTTACTGTGTATCTTCATCAATGTCTGGTCAGGCGAAAAGGGAGAGGCGGACTCGAGTAAGTGGAACAGCAATGGGGGAAGGGGCGTGGCGGGTAGGGCTTTAGGAGAGGGTGGGGCTGGATCAAGCCCATAATTCCCGAAGTGCCACCAATCAAACTCAGCTCTCAACAAATCTGTGGCCGATTTTCAAAAGGACATTTTAATGATGAAATGACCATCCTTGAGACTATTTTGCGAGTAATTGAGTAAAATTCCCTAGTGAAAAATGTTTGGCATCAAGTTCTTGAAAATGCTTCCTCTTCTTTACTCCCTAATGGACAGAAAGAAGCACAACCAATCTCTGATCACATGAAACACAGCTCTCCTTTCTAGCCTGTGATTACGGAGGGGTCCCAGAGAGATGCTAGGTCAGGACTCTGTCAACTTGTCCATTAAAAGAGCTTGAGTTATGTGGGAGTTGTGTATCTTTTCTTTCTTTCATTTTTCCTTTATTGTTATTATTATTATTATTTCTTTCCCCTGAAAGAGTTCAGATCACAACTGTTTCCAGTGAGGCTGAAGCTTTGACATAGATTGTCAGCAGGGGAGGAAATTATCCTCCACCAACTTTGCACTTAAAATGAATGCCGCTTTGATTGGAGGGGACCAGTTGGTTCTCTGACCTTACTGTGTTCCAAGATTCCTGCTGGTTTGGAGCCTGGGTTCAGGCTTGCTTTAGGGTTGCCAGGAAAAACAGAGGCACTTGGCATCTTGCTTTGAGGTGACAGGGAAACAGACTCCAGTGTTTCACGCCTGACTATAGAGTTAATTTATCCCTACCTCCTCTCTTCACTGCGCTCCTAGCTCTCCTATTGGTTACTGACAGTCCTCCACTCGGGGACAATGCCAAGTTTACAACTGAAACGTTCCTCAGTTGAGGAAAAAGTGAATGCCAAGGATTATTATTCAGAAGCTTTTCTCCTTCTGTTCTTTTCCGTTGGAACTGCTTCTGTTCTAGACCTAAATGGGAAACGTGGGCTCTTTAAGGAGAGAAGGATGTATGTAACGGCTAGAAAGGGCTTCGGAAACAGGCTAATCCGTGGTCACTCCAGGTCAAGTGTTACCAGATCAGGAAGGCAAAACCCAACAGCGAAGGTAAAACCCTGAAATTCTTTCGATATGGAAAAGAATTAGGTCGCTTATGATGGAATGGACGCAGAGCCAACTTGGGTCTTGTGGATTACGTGTGTCCCCATTTGCTCCCCTCCCCCAAATGGGAAGTCCCCCCCGGTGCACAGAGTAAAGAAGCTTTTCATCCTGGTGGGACTGGGGACAGCGCAGGGCAGGGTGCCTCTGCCCTCGTCACGCCCGCCCCAGCGACGCTCGGCCCCTCAGGTTTCCTGGCCCAGTCTGGCTTCCTCCACGTCCTTGTCCGCGGCCCTCTGCTGACTCAGAATGCCTTTGTCTGTCGACCCTGCTTCATCGCATTGGGGATTAGGTTTTTCAATGTAGGAATTTGGGGGCAATACAAACATTCAGTTCATAGCAGATGGGTTAACAGACTTTGATGACTGAACGGAAGGGAGAGATGGAAGGGAGTAGAGTCTCAAGGTTTCAAGCTTGGAGAACAACTTAGAAACTAGTTCAGGAATCTATGTTTTCCTAAGGGATACCTTCTCATTCTCCGAGACTCAGAGCTTCTGAGCAGGTCTCCACGAGGAAACAAACCCACTCAAATACCATCCTGGTGTTCACCAGGCACCCTCTCGCTCGCGCGCCCTCTCCTGATCTGACCAGGTCTGCCTCCCTCCCTCCTCTGAAGGCCCCCAGGTCTTCCTTCACAGGCAGGGTGTATGCTTGTGTACTGGCCATGCTTCCTTCCTGTGCTGCGGGGTTTGACTTGCACTTGTGATGACAAGACTTCGCCTGATATTTTACTGTGGGAGGTCAGCTCTTTTTTGGCCCAGTTTGAGGAGTGTTCTAATTTCTTTTCACTTTCAGTGGGGTTTCCTCTGTGATGGAGGATCAGTTCTAATGGAACATCCCTGAGAAGTAGGGAGAACAAACGGCCTCCCCTGTCCATTTTCAGGATTCAAATGAATCTCTTTCAGAGGAAAATCTTTCCATTCTTTCCCTAGTATTTTGACATTTCTGGACCAGAGAATCAGGCTTCTGGTTCCCCAGTTAGAAGCGCAGCTTACACACAAATACAACGAGGACAGAGAGTAGAGGTGATTTTGAATCAATGGCAAAACATTCCGGTGTTCTTGCCTGGAGAAGCCCAGGGACAGAGGAGCCTGGTGGGCTGCCGTCTATGGGGTCACACAGAGTTGGACATGACTGAAGCGACTTAGCCGCAGCAGCAGCAAAGGTAAATTACTGTTACAAATTACATATTAAAAACATGTTTTGATGGTGACTGGCTCTGGAGGGGTCTACAAATGAGAGGGAACAGCAGATACGAGAGCAGATGCAGAATTTGGGGGTGACTGATGAATAAATTAGGTTACTCACAGTTTAGCATTGAACCAGGTTGAAATCAGAGATTCCTTAAGTCACTAGGAACTTCAAGTCTATACTGCCCATTTCCCACAGCCACTCAAATCTGAATTCTCTGGCAGGGCTGGACTGAACACTACACAAACTTATGAGCTACTTTGCACTCAGTTGCTGGGAGGCTTTGATCTATATTCAAATGAAAATGCCTCAATTGTTTTAACCTTCATGAAAATAAGAAAGCAATACTTTTTCTGGAAAAAGGTTAAAAAGCAGGGAAACTCTAAGATTGTTAGGCTCCCAGAGAAGAGAGGAAAGAAAGCCTCATTTTGCCTTGGGCTGGGTGCATCCCTCTCCTCCCCACCCCTCAGTAATCCCATATCCCTGTAACTGTGGCTCCACTGTTTGTCTCTCTTCTAGCCCTCATTGGCTCTGCTCCCTTCCTTCTGTCAAGTTCCCACTCCCAATTCAATTTCAAATTAAACTCCCTCCCACTTTCCCTTATTCTAACCCAGAGGAGACGGAGAACAGCTGGCCACCATCTTCCTTATGATAACCCTTCATATGGTGTAATTTTATTTCCTTAAATTAATGACAGTGTGTTGGGTGTCTTCCATCCCAGACACATTTTAATAGATGCTTTTAACATACGGAGAGCCGAGGGACAGAAAACAATGCTTCTGTCGTGTTTGGGCACATCCTGGATTTGAACGTGGCTGACTCTCAACAAAACTAGCGCCTTCTGATTTGGAGACAGGATTTAGAGATGTTTACACATCCAAGAACCCCTGTGAACAGTCAGAACGGCACAGTCCCGTTTGATGGGTTGTGATGATGTGAGGTGAGGTGTGATGGGCTGTATAACTCCAAAACCTCCTTATTCATCTGAGATCAATTATTTACTGACTTTATAATGTTGTTGCTGTGATAGATGAGTCCTACAGTGAAAGCAATCATTCCCACTTCGCCTTTGCCAGCGTTCTTTTCTCACAAGTCAGGAAAAATGGCACTGGGTGCATTTTCGTCCCTTATGGAGACCTGCTCATAATCTGGGGAAAGGGATGGTAGGCTTAGCAAAACGCACATTTTTAAACTATTTTCTGCTTTTGCTAAGCTTGAAATCTCAGGAGACTACTCCCCTCCATCTCGTTTCATTCGATAATCAAAGCCTGTTAAGTCATCTGCTATGGACTAAATGTTTCTGTTCCCCCGGATTCATCTGTTGAAACCTGTTTCTCAAGGTGATGCTAATGGGAGGTGGGGCCTTCAGGAGGTGATTAGGTCGTGACAGTGGAGGTCTCATGGATAGGACTGTGTGCGTGTGCGTGCACACTCGGTCGTGTCTGACTCTTTGTGACTCCATGAACTGTCGCCCTCCAGGCTCCTCTGTCCATGGGACTTCCCAGGCGAGAATGCTGGAGCAGGCTGCCATTTCCTTCTCCAGGGGGTCTTCCTGACTCAGGGGTTGAATCTGTGTCTCTTGAGTCTCCTGCATCAGCAGAGAGGCTCTTTACCAGTTGAGCCACCAGGGAAACCCATGGATAGCGTCAGCGCTCTTATAACGGAGAAGGCGATGGCGCCCACTCCAGTGCTCCTGCCTGGAGAATCCCATGGATGGAGGAGCCTGGTGGGCTGCAGTCCATGGGGTTGCTGAGAGTCAGACACAACTGAACGACTTCACTTTCACTTTTCACTTTCATGCATTGGAGAAGGCAATGGCAACCCACTCCAGTGTTCTTGCCTGGAGAATTCCAGGGACGGGGGAGCCTTGTGGGCGTCTATGGGGTCACACAGAGTCAGACACGACTGAAGCGACTTAGCAGCAGCAGCAGCAGCTCTTATAACAGAGCTGCAAGGACACAGAGAGAAGACGGCTGCCTGTGAAGCAGGGCATGGGTTGTCTCCAGAACCCAACTGTGCTGGTCCCCTCTTCTCAGACTTGCAGCCTCCAGAGCTGGGAGAAACAAATTTCTGTTGCTCCTAAGCCACCCGGACGTACGCTGTGTTACGGCAGCACGAATGGACTAGCACATCGCCTCTCCGGACTTTCCCATCTCTTCCTACCCCTGCAGTTACCACTTTTGACCAGGCTTTAATTATTTTGCTTCTAGACTTTTGTAGTGGCTTCCTAAACGGTCTCCCATTCTCTGGGAATTTCGATTTGTTTTTCTTTTAATTCATTCTCCCTCTCTTTTTCTTCCCAGACCACCATTTTTCCTGCCCTCCGTCTCTTTTGCTTTATGCCCTTTCTAGTATGCCATTTCTTTGCCAAAGTGTAGGTTGCAGAATTTGTATCCCAGCCCCGCCAGTTACTAAGTGATCATGAATGAATTACTGAATCTCTCTTTGCCTGGATTGTCTCATTTGTACAATGAAGCTGAGGATTGACCCTCTAAGGAAAGTCATAATTCTGATTTTTCTGAGGATAATTTTTTTTTTTTTGCACAATCCTTGCCTCCTAAAATCTTTCAGTTCTTCATGATCAAACTCAAATGTCACCCGTTTCCTTCAGGCTTTTCTAATGGATCAGTTAATGAAAGCTTGCCCTTCTCTGACTTGTGACATCATTCTTTAGTGGATATTTTCCAACTCTTTTCACTTTCTGTTTACATTATGCTCTATTTTCTTAAAGGGGAAGACTCTACACCTTGCCCGTTTTATATTTTAGCCCTTCTCTCTATGCCTGGACCCATGCCCTCTTTGTTGTGGACACTCAAAATAGCATTGTTGATTTTCATGAATGGCAGACAATAACCCAGGGGTTTTGGTGTAGACATTAGCAAGGGGAGACAGAGGCCACCAGGAGCACCTTCACTGGTTTGGGCCATAACCAGAGGCTCAGTACAGGGCTGGAGGGAATGAGATAGTGAGTTCAGGGGGAGAAACTTCAAAAGTTGCTTCTACCTGTACCGACAAAATGCTTAACACAGAAAATGTGCTCAAAAATGTTGCATGAGTAAATGCGGAAAGCAGAGATGCGCAGTGGCTGACATTCATCGTATTCATTGTTTTACATTTCCAAACACTCTTCAGTTTTGCTCTCATATTTGATCCCCAAATACCAAACTGGAACATGTAATAGGACAGATATTACCCCTACTTTGTGGATTTGGACTTTGGGTACCTCAGAAAGTTGATCAAGGTGCTGTGTAGCACCAAGATGCTAGATACTGAAGGCCTGGCCATCGGTGGGCTCACGGTCTTGAGAGGAAGGAAGGGGGATGGGTAGATGAGAGGCAGTCATGACCTGTAACATTATCTCATGGTACCTGTAACGGGAGCTGACCAGGAGGACAGTCTGCACGGATGAGGGAAAGAGTCCAAGAGTGGAAATGCTTCAGAGAAGTCTGAAAGAAGGAGTAGAAGCCAAGAATAAGAACTCAGGAATCCTCAACTCCCAGCCTAGTTATCTTCCTTTTTGGGTAGAGCAAGGTCCAAGTTCAAAACTGTTTTCTAGCTTGCAGCTTAGAGCCACCCTCCCAGGTGCAAAAGCCAGTAAGTCTCCTCTTTGTGTTATAGGAAAAGCAATGCCACACAGAAAAGAGGACAAACACACAGGTAGCATTTTCATGTAAAATTCATGGCAAAACTGCAGATTCAGAAAGGGCTCCCCAAGGCCCGTCCTCCTTTGTAACCTGGGCCACCGTTGGCACTGCGGGCTGGGGACACAGCCGGAGTAGGCTGGGCTCCAGCTGGTATGTGTCTGTTTGCTGCTGCAGGCTGGGCTGCTCAGACAAAGGGATGAATGGCCGAAGGTCTGCAAAGGTGGGAAAAGGGAGGCGGGCAGAGGAGGGGCTGGGTGGCAGGGTGACTGACTAATTGCTTTGTTTGGTGGCGGAGGCCTTTCAGCATCCACAACGGCTACTTGAGGCCCATTGCTTAAGTGCTTTCCATCATCATTACCTCCTGTCATTAGTCCCATAAGCTCCTTCCATCAGCTCATTGCTGGTCAGGGGCCATGCATGTCACCAGCTCGCTCTTGTTTGCAGATCTCTTTCTGCCTTCATCCAGAGAGAGGCCCTGTTCCTCCAAGGTCTCTCTCTCTCTCTCTCTCTCTCTCTCTCTCTCTCTGGCTGCTGGGGCCCAACCTGTTCCCCTGTTTCATGGGTCCATCTGTTAGGAGGCCCACTGACAGCTGTCCCTGGCCGTCTGTGCTTCACCTGTTAGACTGAGGGCAGAGCTAGGTCTGTAGCTGCCCAGCACCGACCCAGTGGCCCTCTCTTCAGTGGTGACTCTTATCCTGCTGCATGGCACTAAATCTCTACTGTCACAGGCCCCTGCTGTGTCCTGGCCTCACGAGGACCCAGGAGGGCGCTGCTTTCTCTAGGGACCCCAGAACAAGTTTTTCTCTCTTCAGTCTAAGTCTGTATACCTAGTCTGTATGAGGATTGCCACTGATTATATGGGTCGTTAATTGAGGGCTGACATGTACCAGAGAGCATGCTGGGAACTATCTGTCTGTTAGAATCCTCTGAGGACACGGGACATAATGCTATCTCCATTTTACAGATGAGAAAACCAAGCCTCTGGGAGGCTGAGTAACTTAATTGAGATCACATTAGCATCACCCTGCTTTTTATGGCTTCAGAGTTGTGGTTTATTCCTTGATTAGCCCTGTGGAAAAATGCTATGAAGGCAAGATTCGGAGATTTGGAATCAAACAGAGTTAAGTTAGGTTCCCGCTTCTGGCATGTAATAGGTGAATAACTCTTGGCAGATCACTTCATCTTTTTGGCTCTCACTTTTCTTATGTAGAAAATGGAGATTTAACTTCACCTTATTACCACTGTTAAAGGGATTAAATGAGATAATATATGAAAAAATGTCTAGTATAGAGTCTTCAAAAAATGGCAGTACTCCGTAGGCTGTAATTGCTAACAAGGGTTACCATTAGGAAATACCACTGGGCATAGCAAATTGTTTTGCTTCAATTGTGGCTGTTCAGTTCATGCTTCTTTATACCTTGTATTTGTGTATTAGTCAGCGTAAGTGTGTTGCATCATGGTAACAAATAGCCCTTGGAGTCTACTGGCTTAGACCGGCAAAGGGCTACTTCTCCCTCTGCTCTGCATCCGTATCTCGAGTTGTTTGGGGCTCTGTTCCATGTTATCTTTACTCCACGTTCTTTACTTTAGACCTCTGGCTGAAGGAGAGTTCTCTGGCTGAGGTGGCTCAGTTGGTAAAGAATCTGCCTGCAGTGTAGGAGACCCCGGTTCAATTCTTGGGTCGGGAAGATCCACTGGAGAAGGGATAGGCTACCCACTCCAGTATTCTTGGGTTTCCCTTGTGGCTTAGAGGGAAAGAATCTGCCTGCAATGCAGGAGGCCTGGGTTTGATCCCTGGGATGGAAAGATCCCCTGGAGAAGGGAAAGGCTCCCCACTCCAGTATTCTGGCCTGAAGAATTCCATGGATGGTATAGTCCATGGGGTTGCAAAGAGTTGGACACAACTCAGCAACTTTCACTTTCACTTTCTTTTTCAAGGTACCCTTGGTAGTGGTGGCGGAGGGAAAAGGACGTGGTGGAGCTCTGAGAGCCTCTGCTTAGAAGTGATGTCTATCATGTCTGCCTACATTTCACTCGCCAAAGCAAGTCACATGGTCGCTCAGGAGTAGAACAGAGCTGGTATGTATCATCGTCTCACAGGAAGGGGCACTGCCGGGAGTTGAAACCAGAATATCTAGCAATGAGTAAGACAATCAGCCTTCTCTGGTGGCTCAGAGGTTAAAGCGTCTGCCTGCAGTGCAGGAGACCTGGGTTCGATCCCTGGGTTGGGAAGATCCCTTGGAGAAGGAAATGGCAACCCACTCCAGTATTCTTGCCTGGAGAACCCCATGGACAGAGGAGCCTGGCGGGCTACAGTCCACAGGGTCACAAACAGTCAGACATGACTGAGCGACTTCCTTTTCACTTTCACTGAGGCAATCAGCCACAAACGGGGCTGCAGTTGATTCGGATGGTCTCAGAACGTACACATTTTGGTCTTATTTTATGTGCTTCTCAGATGCGCCGGAGAGTGTCTAGGTTTGTTTTTGTCAGTTTTGATGAACCAAGATATTGCCTGAAATAACAAAATACACTTAGACCTAGTAAAAACATTTTCAGTTGCTGAAATTTCTGGAGAAAAAGTAACTATCATTATACATCTAAAAATGCCTAACCTCAACTACCTTTTTCCTCCATTAGAATAATTTTTGTTATGCTATTTTTGATAATGTGATATTTCTTAAGAAAGCAATCATTATTTGATAGTAGGAAACAATACTTTTTCCCCATTATTCCTTAATTTTAGCTGTAATAATTTTGGTTGTCCATGTTCCAGAAAAGGGAAGTTTAGAAGATGCATCCGATGATGCTTCCCCCCCAAATAAGTAATTTTTCTTATTCACACATCTTTGCCTCCGTCTCTCATGTAGCATTTATCCTGATTCTGCTTTATTCAGAATTATTGATTTAAATATCATTTAATCGTAGTCTGCTACTAGATTGTCAGTTTCTGGAGGGTAGTGACAATTTCTTTCTAACTCTGTGTCCCTTCTGGTACCTGATCTTGCTTTCCATAAGCTTCCTTGAGTTGAACTGGGTGGGAGGCAAGAATTATTCTCAAACATAGTCTAAAAGAATAGGCTATTCTTCTCTTCAGGTAAAAAGCTGTCAGATTGCTTTTTCCTCCAGAGAAAATGAGGTAGGGTCTTGCTAACTATTCCTAAGGGTTACCTCTAATTGGCCTTAAATTGCTCCTTCTTAGCCCAGTGCCAACTATGCAAGTGAGATGCTAATAGTTTTTCTTCCCTTCTCACCCCATCTAATATTTGCTTATGCAACCCACCTTTAGAGACATTCTAGCTATCTGTGCTCAGCGAGTGGGAGGGAGACGGAGAGGGAGAAGGCAGGAGATTTGGAGCGAAGGCACAGGCAATTGCGAAACAAAAAAAGAATCGTATACCTTGCTGTTTGGGAAAAAAAAAATGATAAGAAGCATGAAGTCCTGATAGAGTCTGTTGTATTAAATTGAGAGGAAAAAACTCTTGCCTCTGACTTTTTTAGCTGAGACTTAGGGACAATAGAGCAGAATGTGATGTCGCTGGTAGCTGATTTAATATTCAACTTTTGCCTACAAATACGAAAGCAAGAGAGGAAGAGGAAAGAGTGCTGTACAGAGTGATGCTGTCACCTGCCTCTAAATAGCAGGACTTGAATAAGGAGAATCCCACTTACTTAGTTGATAATGAGTTTGTGAAAGCTCCTTAAAGAGAGAAGTCAACTGCTTTGTTTACCAAAGCGAGGCGTGGAGTTCAGCACAGAACTCCAAGGAGCAATCTTTTTGGGTGTGTGATATGGGAGCTTGCTTCCCTCTGCGGTTTGGGATTCCTGGGTTCTCTAGCCATGTGTCCAGACGGCTACGCCTTGCTCACTGGGTACCCTGGTTCCAGCCTTCTTGATACTTCCCACCATCATGAACATATATTCAATCCTCTTTATAGTCTTGGGCTCCTGGGCTAGATAAAGTAGACAAGAACTGCTTATAATCTTTTCAGTTCAGTTCAGTTCAGTTCAGTTGCTCAGTCGTGTCCGACTCTGCGACGCCATGAATTGCAGTGCACCAGGCCTCCTTGCCCATCACCAACTCCCGGAGTTCACTCAAACTCATGTCCATTGAGTCAGTGATGCCATCCAGCCATCTCA
>SJYA01003805.1:0-58293 GCA_006410615.1 Neotragus moschatus | reverse complement strand
GTGTCCAGATTCAAGGCGGCCAGGTTGCACCTGTGAATCCCGACCCCATCACTACCCCAGGGGTACGGGATGCAGGAAGTGCAGTCTGTGCATCTAAGACCTTGCTTGTGTCGTTGTCCAGGCCGTGAAGTCCAAGACAGGTCCAGGGGAGCATCTCCGCAACTCGCTGTGGCACACGGGGGACACCAGTGACCAGGTCAGGCTGCTGTGGAAGGACTCCAGGAACGTGGGCTGGAAGGACAAGGTGTCCTACCGCTGGTTCCTGCAGCACCGGCCCCAGGTGGGCTACATCAGGTAGGCGCTACCCCTCCTCCTCCCACATCTCAGAGCCTTCGCTTCCCTGAGCAGACAGCTCCCGAGGGCGAGCGAGGACCTCAGGCTCCCAGGAAAGAGGCAGGAGGAGGACACCCTGCTCAGACTGACCACCTGGATGGTAGGGCCACACTAGGGGGTAGAAGGACCTTCTGTGGGGGAGGCCTGGCCACCAGAATAGTCTGCCCCTCTGACCTGTGTGAGGCGAGACTGACTCTCTCATCCGCCCTCCTGTGTGGTCCCTCTGGACCCTGTATCATCACTTACCTCAACATTTCATGCTGCAGTGAGTCCCTCATGGTCTGATAAACTCCACGAGAGCAGCACCAATGTCTCATTTTAGACACATTGGTCTCCCCTGTGCCTGACATAGCAATGATACATACTACCCTCTACATGAACGGACCCTCCGGAAGCCCATGTTCTGCCTTATTTCCCTGTGAAAGTGTAAGTTGTTCAGTCAAGTCCGACTCTTTGCCACCCCATGGACTGTAGCCCACCAGGCTCCTCTGTTCATGGGATTCTCCAGGCAAGAACACTGGAGCGGGGTGCCATGCCCTCCCCCAGTGAATCTTCCCCACCCAGGGATCGAACGTGGGTCTCCCACACTGCAGGCGAATTCTTTACCATCTGAGTCACAAGGGAAGCCCTTGGAACTTCCCTGTAGGACTGTTTAAAAAAAAAAAACACCTATTCTCAGAAGCTAGGATGTCTTAGAACCACATCTTTGACATGTAGTCAATGTACTTTGGAGAAAGAAATGGCAACCCACTCCAGTATTCTTGCCTGGAGAATCCCAGGGACAGAGGAGCCTGGTGGGCTGCCGTCTATGGGGTCGCAGAGTCGGACACGACTGAAGTGACTTAGCAGCAGCAGCAGCAATGTACTTACTTTCTCATTCCTCAGACTTACAGATCCACACCAGTTTATGTAGCACTTCTTTAGGAAGAGGTGCTGATTGCATTTTCCTGACCGGGGCAGGAAAACTGCCGAGTGGAAAAAGGGAAATCATGAAAGCTAATTGATGCTTTGTCTTTGAGACAAAGCACCAAATGTGATGCCTGTCTAGAGGGAGGTTGTCGTATTCTCACCCCTATTGAGCTGCATGCCCCCTTTTTTATAACAAATATTTTGAAATGCCGCCTCTTCCATCCCAAATGAAGTCATAGAAAATATTACCTACCTGCATGATGTTAAGAATCAATCTGATCCCTAATGGAGAAATACGATTTATGACAAAATCGAGTAAGTGCTTGGGCATAACCGTAGCAGAACACACAATGAGCTTGCTGCTGGCCCGTGTACCTAGAATCACTGCAGAGGCGATGTCCCGCTACAGCTCGTGTGTTGTGGCCACAACACGGTATTGCCAGCAGTGTTGTGAATTGCTAAAATAATGAAGAGCTACACAGAAGGACAAATATCGTATGATACCTCTTATGTGTGGAATTTAACGAAAGGGTACGAGTGAACTTTTTTACAAAACAGAAGCAGTAGACGAAGAAAACAACCTTATGGTTACCAGGGTGGGCGGGGAAAGGATAGATTGGGGGGTCAGAACTGACATATGCACACTACTATGTATAAAACAGATCATATAGCACAGGGAACTCTACTCAGTACTCTGTAACGTCCTTTATGGGAAAAGAATCTAAAAAGGGTGGATATACGTATAACTGACCTACTTTGCTGTGCAGTGGAAAGTAAGACAACCTTGCAAATCAACCATACTCCAATAAGATGAACAGTGACAGCCTAATTTTTAAACAAGACAGTGAAGTACAGTTGACTTGAACAATTCGGGGGGTGGTTCCCAGACCTGCAATGGACAAAAATCCACAGACGCTCAAGTCCCATGGTCGGCCTTCCGTATCTGTGGTTCATATCTGCAGATTTAACTACCCGCAGATCATGTAGTGAAATAGTATTTATGGGGGGAAAAAATCCACATATTAGTGGGCCCATGCAAACCTATGTTGTTTGAGAGTCAAATGTACTCAACAGTTTATCAGTTTACCCTGGAAAAAAAGCAGTTGATATTAGTGCAAAAATACTTGATATTCACAACTGAGTTGGGTTTTAAGCCCAAATAACTAGAAACAGGCCAAGGGTCTGTTCCTACCCAAGGGTCTGGAGGAGCACCCCAAAGGTGTCTGGATGCAGGACAGGCTTTCACTGTTCTCTCCAGGGCCTTGTAAGCCACCCAGCATCCCTGCCTTCTGCCACTAAATGCCATGGTGACAGCCCAAAATGCGCCCCCCCACCCAGACACACACACACATTTCTAAAATCCTGCTTAGGGAATGCTGTCCCTCCTGAGGAAAATCATTGCTGCTGGATCCCACCAATTGAATGATACCAGTCAGACCTAGGGAAGGGCAGTGGTTTTTAAGCATGTCTGGACAGGGTAACTCACTGCACGGTGAAGTCACAAAGCCTCTTGGTCCTGGGTCGTATTGTGCTTTCTGACTCATCAGCGAGGACCCATTGAGTTGGACTCGGTGCCCAACCTCATCTAGGCCTTTCAAGGGACAGAAGAAGGGCAGATGTGGACAGGTGGTCCCTGACCTCATGGATCTCCCAGTGTTGCAGGGAAAGGGGAAAAGAGCAGCCAGAAGCACAGCCCAGGTCTGAGGAAAGTGGAAGATGAAACAGAGGAAAGACGTGGGTGGCCAAGAAGTGGGACCCCCTGTCTCCTGATGAGTGGTTCCCCCTGAGCTTGGTTTGAAACCCACTCCGGCTGTGTTGTCCACAGGGTGCGATTTTATGAAGGCTCTGAGTTGGTGGCTGATTCTGGGGTCACCATAGACACCACCATGCGTGGAGGCCGGCTCGGCGTGTTCTGCTTCTCCCAGGAAAATATCATTTGGTCCAACCTCAAATATCGCTGCAATGGTAATGTACATTCTTGTTTCTGAATAGTATTACTACTAGAAAAAAAATCAAACAATGCCACCTTATTGTATAGCACACGTCTCTCCCAGAAGCCAAAAGTCATGTCACATATTCCTGAAATCTGAGGGTCCCTCTGTGATCCAAGCAAAAGGCAGATCTCACGTTTCCTATTTGATAGATGAGGAGATGGAACCCTGGAGAATTAAACTATTAAACTGCTTGGCTTGGGACATAGGGTTCTGTGAGAGATGGAGGCAGATTTAATTGAGAGGCAGCCTTCATTTTCATATAGCTCAAACACAATCATAAACTCAAAACCCATTCTGCCTGCTCATTTTCTTTTGGCCTGTGAATGACGCTCCTGGGCTTTAAGCCAACAGTCGCAAAGCTGCCTGAGGTAGAAAATGGCTGCGGGGTTGGGGCGTGGGGGAGGGTGCTTCCTTGGGGGCTTGTTGGGCGGGCTGACAGCGACCCCTACAGGAGGCCTCCCAGCTCGAGATGCACTAGGGCTGCAGAGAGCCTTCCTAATGCCCCGGTGCCTGTCCTTCTTTGCAGATACCATCCCAGAGGACTTCCAAGAATTTCAGACCCAGAATTTTGATCGCCTGGATAAATAAACGGAGGACGCAATCCGTAATTCCTTTTCCAAACACTAAAGTCTTATATTTTTTAACTTCCTACAACTTTCTTTGTATACAGTGTGGCTTTCTTTTTGCCCACCCAGATATACCAAACTTCTTATATGAATGTGGCAATAAAGAAGAGATGCTTTCTAAAAACCATGTTACCCAGACATCACTTCCACGTGGCTCAGGCTTTGACGGGGACTCTGCTGTTCTCTGTGGAATCCACAGACAATCGCCAGGGGATCTTTCTTCCTCAGTCGTGAGGTTGACTGTGTACATCAGTCAGAAGGCTCGGGCCAAAGGTCTCACCTTCTGTTTCTTTGACAGAGAAGCCTGATATTTCCATGCTCACCTCAGCAGCCTCCTTATTTGGGGTAAGAAACCTCAGAAACACTGCTCAGGGACACCTTTCCTATGAAGACTTTTCCTGACCGATCCTGGGGCAAGTTTGTCCAATTCTTTCTTAAACCCTCTCTACCCAACACACGTTCCACTCAGACCTNCAGGTTGCACCTGTGAATCCCGACCCCATCACTACCCCAGGGGTACGGGATGCAGGAAGTGCAGTCTGTGCATCTAAGACCTTGCTTGTGTCGTTGTCCAGGCCGTGAAGTCCAAGACAGGTCCAGGGGAGCATCTCCGCAACTCGCTGTGGCACACGGGGGACACCAGTGACCAGGTCAGGCTGCTGTGGAAGGACTCCAGGAACGTGGGCTGGAAGGACAAGGTGTCCTACCGCTGGTTCCTGCAGCACCGGCCCCAGGTGGGCTACATCAGGTAGGCGCTACCCCTCCTCCTCCCACATCTCAGAGCCTTCGCTTCCCTGAGCAGACAGCTCCCGAGGGCGAGCGAGGACCTCAGGCTCCCAGGAAAGAGGCAGGAGGAGGACACCCTGCTCAGACTGACCACCTGGATGGTAGGGCCACACTAGGGGGTAGAAGGACCTTCTGTGGGGGAGGCCTGGCCACCAGAATAGTCTGCCCCTCTGACCTGTGTGAGGCGAGACTGACTCTCTCATCCGCCCTCCTGTGTGGTCCCTCTGGACCCTGTATCATCACTTACCTCAACATTTCATGCTGCAGTGAGTCCCTCATGGTCTGATAAACTCCACGAGAGCAGCACCAATGTCTCATTTTAGACACATTGGTCTCCCCTGTGCCTGACATAGCAATGATACATACTACCCTCTACATGAACGGACCCTCCGGAAGCCCATGTTCTGCCTTATTTCCCTGTGAAAGTGTAAGTTGTTCAGTCAAGTCCGACTCTTTGCCACCCCATGGACTGTAGCCCACCAGGCTCCTCTGTTCATGGGATTCTCCAGGCAAGAACACTGGAGCGGGGTGCCATGCCCTCCCCCAGTGAATCTTCCCCACCCAGGGATCGAACGTGGGTCTCCCACACTGCAGGCGAATTCTTTACCATCTGAGTCACAAGGGAAGCCCTTGGAACTTCCCTGTAGGACTGTTTAAAAAAAAAAAACACCTATTCTCAGAAGCTAGGATGTCTTAGAACCACATCTTTGACATGTAGTCAATGTACTTTGGAGAAAGAAATGGCAACCCACTCCAGTATTCTTGCCTGGAGAATCCCAGGGACAGAGGAGCCTGGTGGGCTGCCGTCTATGGGGTCGCAGAGTCGGACACGACTGAAGTGACTTAGCAGCAGCAGCAGCAATGTACTTACTTTCTCATTCCTCAGACTTACAGATCCACACCAGTTTATGTAGCACTTCTTTAGGAAGAGGTGCTGATTGCATTTTCCTGACCGGGGCAGGAAAACTGCCGAGTGGAAAAAGGGAAATCATGAAAGCTAATTGATGCTTTGTCTTTGAGACAAAGCACCAAATGTGATGCCTGTCTAGAGGGAGGTTGTCGTATTCTCACCCCTATTGAGCTGCATGCCCCCTTTTTTATAACAAATATTTTGAAATGCCGCCTCTTCCATCCCAAATGAAGTCATAGAAAATATTACCTACCTGCATGATGTTAAGAATCAATCTGATCCCTAATGGAGAAATACGATTTATGACAAAATCGAGTAAGTGCTTGGGCATAACCGTAGCAGAACACACAATGAGCTTGCTGCTGGCCCGTGTACCTAGAATCACTGCAGAGGCGATGTCCCGCTACAGCTCGTGTGTTGTGGCCACAACACGGTATTGCCAGCAGTGTTGTGAATTGCTAAAATAATGAAGAGCTACACAGAAGGACAAATATCGTATGATACCTCTTATGTGTGGAATTTAACGAAAGGGTACGAGTGAACTTTTTTACAAAACAGAAGCAGTAGACGAAGAAAACAACCTTATGGTTACCAGGGTGGGCGGGGAAAGGATAGATTGGGGGGTCAGAACTGACATATGCACACTACTATGTATAAAACAGATCATATAGCACAGGGAACTCTACTCAGTACTCTGTAACGTCCTTTATGGGAAAAGAATCTAAAAAGGGTGGATATACGTATAACTGACCTACTTTGCTGTGCAGTGGAAAGTAAGACAACCTTGCAAATCAACCATACTCCAATAAGATGAACAGTGACAGCCTAATTTTTAAACAAGACAGTGAAGTACAGTTGACTTGAACAATTCGGGGGGTGGTTCCCAGACCTGCAATGGACAAAAATCCACAGACGCTCAAGTCCCATGGTCGGCCTTCCGTATCTGTGGTTCATATCTGCAGATTTAACTACCCGCAGATCATGTAGTGAAATAGTATTTATGGGGGGAAAAAATCCACATATTAGTGGGCCCATGCAAACCTATGTTGTTTGAGAGTCAAATGTACTCAACAGTTTATCAGTTTACCCTGGAAAAAAAGCAGTTGATATTAGTGCAAAAATACTTGATATTCACAACTGAGTTGGGTTTTAAGCCCAAATAACTAGAAACAGGCCAAGGGTCTGTTCCTACCCAAGGGTCTGGAGGAGCACCCCAAAGGTGTCTGGATGCAGGACAGGCTTTCACTGTTCTCTCCAGGGCCTTGTAAGCCACCCAGCATCCCTGCCTTCTGCCACTAAATGCCATGGTGACAGCCCAAAATGCGCCCCCCCACCCAGACACACACACACATTTCTAAAATCCTGCTTAGGGAATGCTGTCCCTCCTGAGGAAAATCATTGCTGCTGGATCCCACCAATTGAATGATACCAGTCAGACCTAGGGAAGGGCAGTGGTTTTTAAGCATGTCTGGACAGGGTAACTCACTGCACGGTGAAGTCACAAAGCCTCTTGGTCCTGGGTCGTATTGTGCTTTCTGACTCATCAGCGAGGACCCATTGAGTTGGACTCGGTGCCCAACCTCATCTAGGCCTTTCAAGGGACAGAAGAAGGGCAGATGTGGACAGGTGGTCCCTGACCTCATGGATCTCCCAGTGTTGCAGGGAAAGGGGAAAAGAGCAGCCAGAAGCACAGCCCAGGTCTGAGGAAAGTGGAAGATGAAACAGAGGAAAGACGTGGGTGGCCAAGAAGTGGGACCCCCTGTCTCCTGATGAGTGGTTCCCCCTGAGCTTGGTTTGAAACCCACTCCGGCTGTGTTGTCCACAGGGTGCGATTTTATGAAGGCTCTGAGTTGGTGGCTGATTCTGGGGTCACCATAGACACCACCATGCGTGGAGGCCGGCTCGGCGTGTTCTGCTTCTCCCAGGAAAATATCATTTGGTCCAACCTCAAATATCGCTGCAATGGTAATGTACATTCTTGTTTCTGAATAGTATTACTACTAGAAAAAAAATCAAACAATGCCACCTTATTGTATAGCACACGTCTCTCCCAGAAGCCAAAAGTCATGTCACATATTCCTGAAATCTGAGGGTCCCTCTGTGATCCAAGCAAAAGGCAGATCTCACGTTTCCTATTTGATAGATGAGGAGATGGAACCCTGGAGAATTAAACTATTAAACTGCTTGGCTTGGGACATAGGGTTCTGTGAGAGATGGAGGCAGATTTAATTGAGAGGCAGCCTTCATTTTCATATAGCTCAAACACAATCATAAACTCAAAACCCATTCTGCCTGCTCATTTTCTTTTGGCCTGTGAATGACGCTCCTGGGCTTTAAGCCAACAGTCGCAAAGCTGCCTGAGGTAGAAAATGGCTGCGGGGTTGGGGCGTGGGGGAGGGTGCTTCCTTGGGGGCTTGTTGGGCGGGCTGACAGCGACCCCTACAGGAGGCCTCCCAGCTCGAGATGCACTAGGGCTGCAGAGAGCCTTCCTAATGCCCCGGTGCCTGTCCTTCTTTGCAGATACCATCCCAGAGGACTTCCAAGAATTTCAGACCCAGAATTTTGATCGCCTGGATAAATAAACGGAGGACGCAATCCGTAATTCCTTTTCCAAACACTAAAGTCTTATATTTTTTAACTTCCTACAACTTTCTTTGTATACAGTGTGGCTTTCTTTTTGCCCACCCAGATATACCAAACTTCTTATATGAATGTGGCAATAAAGAAGAGATGCTTTCTAAAAACCATGTTACCCAGACATCACTTCCACGTGGCTCAGGCTTTGACGGGGACTCTGCTGTTCTCTGTGGAATCCACAGACAATCGCCAGGGGATCTTTCTTCCTCAGTCGTGAGGTTGACTGTGTACATCAGTCAGAAGGCTCGGGCCAAAGGTCTCACCTTCTGTTTCTTTGACAGAGAAGCCTGATATTTCCATGCTCACCTCAGCAGCCTCCTTATTTGGGGTAAGAAACCTCAGAAACACTGCTCAGGGACACCTTTCCTATGAAGACTTTTCCTGACCGATCCTGGGGCAAGTTTGTCCAATTCTTTCTTAAACCCTCTCTACCCAACACACGTTCCACTCAGACCTCTACCAGCGCTTTCAACAATTGTGCTTTTTTATATATTTGGCTCCCCCTAGTGGAATGGAGAAGGAAATGGCAACCCACTCCAGTGTTCTTGCCTGGAGCATCCCAGGGACGGGGGAGCCTGGTGGGCTGCCGTCTATGGGGTCGCACAGAGTCGGACACAACTGAAGCAACTTAGTAGTAGTAGTAGTAGTAGTAGTGGAATGTCAGCTAATTGAGAATTAAAGGACCATGTCTTACTACAATCTATATACTCTGAATACCTGGTATGGAGATTTCCAGTCCGTTTTTTGCTAGATGGCTTACTCTTAAGTAATAAGGGCAATACAACTCAGAAAGCTGCTCCCAACATACACTATCTGTGGTGGCATCAGCAGCCTCACTGTTTGCTCAGGACAGAAACTTGCCTGGTTTTTGCATTCGTTCTTTTCCCATTGCATTTGTAAGGCAAATGATCCAGGCAAATTTTAAAAATAAATTCCCTTAGATTTCGGTTTCAAGGCATATTGCTGGGCAGCAATATATTCTCCTATTCCAGAACTCCTGGAAATACCTTAAGTCATAAGTAAAGGATAAACACTGTCACCATCATTTTATTATGATTTCGGTAGAAACCACAGTGGCGTATGCACGACCGATACAAGACGTGGAGGGTTTCGGTCCACCTCACCTGTAAAGCCTACCGGTGTAGGTTGCTTCAAAAGTCAGAGCTAGGGTCTTCGATCAGGGTCTTCAGTGACGGGACACAGCTTAGGCCTGTCCACCAACCCCCCACTTGCTGACACTGTCTAATCGCGCAGGCAGACCCTGCTACAGGAGCCACCTCCCAGGGTCTTGGGGCCGCACTGCTATTGTGATGCATCTACAGATCGATCCCAATTCAAAACAGCCCGGGAAGGAGAAGCAAATTCGTATGGCTGGAGAATGTCATCTCTCAATCCTCCCCTCTTTTCCTTGCTTTGTGTGTCTCACTGAAAGGTTATTTCCTGAGCCCTTAACAGGTGCCCTCTGGCCCTCCTGGTCCTCCACCCACTCTATGGTATAGAGTATACCTTTATAGGTATAAAAGCTATTTTATACTATAGCATTTTAGTGCCCTTTCTCCGGAAGACTTGGCACTTTACCAGGGGATATGTGATGAAGGCCAAAGACTCTCGAGGGATTTCACGCTAATCACTGAACTGCATGCCAAACCCTCTACCTTGAAATATTAATACACTCATTTGTAAGAGGAGCATGTGTTAGTTGATCAGATATGGATGTCAGTTTGAGCTGAAGTCTTATGGTATCTTGACCTGACTTTCAGCGACACTGGTATACTTATCAGATCTGTCCTGTGCTCCTGTATTTCCCCTACACTTCCTCCCTGAGGCTGGCAGGACGAGGAGGCGGCCTCCCTGCTATTAGCTGGGCATTCCTCCCTAAAAGCAGTAGTCCGCAGGAATCTCTCTAGATAATCAACATTTTCATGTCTATGAACATGACAGTACCGTGGGCTCACAGGACATTTAGAACATAATTCCATACCTCAGAAGCCTATGACATTATGTATGTAACTTTCGTCTTCCCACCAATCAGAGGGCAAAGTAGAACAGGTAGCCCCAGTGGTGTGTTTAAACCAGAGCATGCCAGTTCTTGAGAGCTAGTCTTGGGGATGTTGTGAGCCACCTGATAAATCGGTGGAAAATCTGAAATTAGCCATCACAGTATTTACACCACAGAAATTGGCAAACGCTACAAATTAGATCTCCAGATTGCTGACTGCCAAGCACTTATCAACACACGGCTGGGTACTCTTAACTTTTTCCTAGTCATTCTTCATCATTGGAAGCTGGTGTAGAAAGCTTGAAATGTTCAGAAAACTTCTTGTTTAAGAAGTAGAGAAGTTCTCCTAAAAGAAAACTTAGGAAAGAAGCTCTTTGATCTTGGCAATGGCTTTTTTTGGGGGTATGATACCAAAAGCACAAACAACAAAAGCAAAAATCAACACATGGGACTATATCAAATTCAGAAGTTCTGCACCAGAAAAGAAACAATTAACAAAATGAAAAAGACAACCTTTGGGAGAATGGGGGAAAAATTTTGTCAACTGTATATTGGATAAGGGATTAATATCCAAAAATACATATACTGAAAAACTATACAACTCAGTAACAATGAAAACAATCCCGTTTTAAAATGAGCAGAGAACTAAATTGACAGTTTTCCAAAAAGACATCAAAATGGCCAATAGATACATGAAAAGATGTTCAACATCAGCAAGCATGAGAGAAATGCAAATCAAAACCACAGTGAGATTCATCCCACCTATCAGACTGGCTATCATCAAAAAGACAAGAGATGCTGGCCAGGATGTGGTGAAAAGAGAACCCTTATATACTGCTTGAATGTAAATTGGTCCAGCCACTATGGAAAACAGTATGGAGTTTCCTCAAAAAACTAATAATAGATCTACCATAAGATTCACTAATTCCAGTTCTCAGTATATATCAAGAGGAATGAAAATAGTATGTCAAAGCAGTATATGCACTCCCATGTTTATTGCAGCATTATTCACAATAGCCAAGATATGGAAAGAACTTAAATATCCAATGGATGAATGGATAAAAAAAGATGTGGTATATAGACAATGGAATATTATTCAGGCACAAGAAAGGATCTCCTGCCATTAGTAACGACATGGATGGACTTTGAGCATTATGCAAAGTCAGACACAGAAAGACAAATACGGTGATATCACTTATATGTCAGTCTAAAAAAGTTAAACTTTTGAAAAACAGAGTAAAATGGTAGTTACCAGTGGGTGGGGAGTGAGGGGATAAGACTGCTATTGTTTAAGGATACAAATTTGCAGTGAGAAGTAAATAAGTCATAGAGATCCAGTGCACGGTAAATATACACGAAAATATTATACTCCAATCATCAAACCAACTGAGACTAAAACTTAATTATCCCAACCGCTAAAAAGAAATGATAATTACCTGATAGAGGTGCCAAATTCCACTGTAACAGCAATTACAACATACAAATGTATCAAATTAACACATTGTACACCTTAAATTCACACGTCACATGTCAAACAGATTCAATTTAAAACAGCAAAGAAGTGCGAAAGTTGTGAAAATCAGGAAGCACTTGAGAGAGGCTAGTCAAAGGCCAGACACAAACCATAGGAACAACTAGCAGGTGCCTCCTCCACAAGTCGCAACCGGGGACTTTTGAATGTTTATACTCAACTTTAGGCTTCCCTGATAGTTTAGTTGATAGTGGAGTGACTCAAATTCCTATTAGAGTTCCATTTAGTAAGGTCCTCCTCTGAATTTCATTAACAACCCTAGGAGTCTGAGCAGCTATCACTCACTCACCAATGAGGATAAATTCATTCCACCGCCTGTCCACCCCCTGACTTCTGACTGAGATCAAAGGTCCTGCGACATGGGAGGTATGACTGGGAGAGAGAAGAGGTGAGCCACTGTGGGGAAAAGGCTGTGCCTAGGCAGACTCCCACCAGAGTGGGGAGACTTCCTGGGGCAGAGGAAGGGCACGGCAAGCATTGGGAGACAGCCCCAGGTTTGGGGGCAGGGGCAGAGAAGGGAGGGGAGCACGTTCCTTCTCCACCCAAGAAAGAACGGAAGCTCCTCCCTCTTCCCCCCACGTTATTACTCCTGTATCTTATAATTAATTAAAGATGCAAATTGCAAAATCTTAAACTTCTGAGTTCAACTTAAAAATCTTACTACTCGGGGAAAGAGAGAGGAGAGAGAAATTAGGAGACTGAATTAACATACACTACTATGTGTAAAATGGATGACCAACAAGGACCTACTGTATAGCACAGTAAGTCCTATTCTGTAATAACCTGCAACAGAAAAGAATCTGGAAAAGAATACGTGTGTAACTGAGCCACTGGGCTGTACACTTGAAACTAACACCACATTGTAAATCAGCTATACTTCTGTTAAAAAAAAAAATTTACTCTTTTATACTCTATAAGTATGCAAATCTACTTAGTCCTCTATTAGCAAAATTCATAGTCACCTTTAAGCTTGATTGTTTAGTCCTATCTGCAAGCTTAAATTTCCTTAAGCATTTAAAACTATAAATTTTATATTATAATCTATACTACATTTTTAATATACTATAAATCTACAATGCTTACAATTTTAATTATAAATTTTTCTGTCATTTGTCTGACAAAACCTACCTAATTAACTCATATTACATGAATATTGTGTACCATAAGTTATCTTAACACCTGACTATTATTTACATATTCAACCAAATTCTTCTATACTTTCTGGCTTAAAATTACAAGGCAAAAATCAAATACTCAATTATACATTCTTCATTGTAATCACAAGTTCAATTTATTAGGTTTTGTAATATGCCAAATTATCTTAAATATTTCAAGTATTTTAAATACCACATCAGCAGCCATTAAAATGAATACATTTGAATCAGTTCTAATGAGATGGATGAAACTGGAGCCAATTATACAGAGTGAAGTAAGCCAGAAAGAAAAGCACCAATATAGTATACTAACTCATATATATGGAATTTAGAAACACGGTAATGATAACCCTATATGCGAGACAGCAAAAGAGACACAGACGTATAGAATGGACTTTTGGACTTTGAGGGAGAGGGAGAGGGTGAGAAGATTTGGGAGAATGGCACTGAAACATGTATACTATCATGTAAGAAACAAATTGTCAGTCTGTTAGATACAGGATACAGGATGCTTGGGACTGGTGCACGGGGATGATCCAGAGAGTTGATACGGGGTGGGAAGTGGGGGGCGGGGTTCAAGATTGGGAACTCATGAACACCTGAGACAGAAAGAAAAAATAATAAAATAAAATAAATAAATACCACATCAGTTCAGTTCAGTTGCTCAGTCATGTCCAACTCTTTGCGACCCCATCAACTGCAGCACACCAGGCCTCCCTGTCCATCACCAATTCCCAGAGTCTACCTAAACTTCTGTCCACTGAGTCAGTAATGCCATCCAACCATCTCATCCTCTGTCGTCCCCTTCTCCTCCTGCCCTCAATCTTTCCCAGCATCAAGGTCTTTTCAAATGAGTTAGCCCTTTGCATCAGGTGGCCAAAGTATTGGAGTTGCAGCTTCAACATCAGTCCTTCACACCCAGGACTCATCTCTTTTAGGATGGACTGGTTGGATTTCCTTGCAGTCCAAGGGACTCTCAAGAGTATTCTCCAACACCACAGATCAAAAGCATCAATTCTTTGACACTCAGCTTTCTTTATAGTCTAACTCTTACATCCATACATGACTACTTAAAAATCTATAGCCTTGACGGATCTTTGTTGGCAAAGTAATGTCTCTGATTTTGAATATGCTATCTAGGTTAGTCATAACTTTCTTTCCCAGGAGTAAGTGTCTTTTAATTTCATGGCTGCAATCACCATCTGCAGTGATTTTGGAGCCCCCCCCCCCAAAAAGCCAGCCACTGTTTCCACTGTTTCCCCATCTATTTCCATTGAAGTGATGGAACCAGAGGCCATGATCTTCGTTTTCTGAATGTTGAGCTTTAAGCCAACTTTTTCACTCTCTTTCACTTTCATCAAGAGGCTCTTTAGTTCCTCTTCACTTTCTGCCATAAGGGTGGTATCATCTGCATATCTGAGGTTATTGATATTTCTCCCGGCAATCTTGATTCCACACAGTCAAAGATAATTCCAAAATACCACACAAAAATATTAAGACAATGGGTTCAGCAATTCTGTATTTAATTTTAAGATTTCTCAGGAATAAAAGACCCTTACACACTGCTGGGGTCCTTTAATGGTCCGGAACCTGGTGGTCCAGAGTCAACGATAAGAAAGTGAAAGAAGGAAAGAGGCTAAAGTTTCCTGAGTTACACAGCTGGCCTTCGCGCTCCAGGGAATCAGCCAGAAATAGAGATGAGAGAGAGAGAGAAAGAAGGACACGGGGACTCAAGTCTCTGGTGGAACAAAGGTGCTTTATTGAATTCTTTGTGAGTATATATAGCGTATTACAAGGTAGCTTCTTCAGATAAAGATCAAAAGACCAGACTTTACAAGTTACCAAGGAAACAAGGAGTAATAGAGGCCATAATTTTCTTTGGAAGGAATGATGCTAAAGCTGAAACTCCAGTACTTTGGCCACCTCATGCGAAGAGTTGACTCATTGGAAAAGACTCTGATGCTGGGAGGGATTGGGGGCAGGAGGAGAAGGGGACGACCGAGGATGAGCTGGCTGGATGGCATCACTGACTCGATGGGCGTGAGTCTGAGTGAACTCCGGGAGTTGGTGATGGACAGGGAGGCCTGGTGTGCTGCGATTCATGGGGTCGCAAAGAGTCGGACACAGCTGAGCAACTGAACTGAACTAAGAGGCCATAAGGCCAAAAGGCAATCCATATTAAAAGAAGGTCGTAGATAATCATATGGAAAGGCTAATGAAGGAAATCCTATGCAAGCATCCCATGTCTATGATCTCAGTCCTGGGAGTGGCTTGCCACTCCTCTCGCTCCTGACAGGAACTGATAAGGAACAGAGGGCTCAAGAGAGATAGGAAACAGCACACAGGAATCCTACTGTGAAACATTCCCCGACAACACACTAAGGAAACTATACTGTTTCAAGAAACTTGGGGTGAACTCAGTGGGCTGAGGTTGTTTATTAGCTGAAGACTTGGAGCTCTGGACACTGAAGTGGATTTTTCTTCTTCATTTTTTGGCGGGTGGGGGTCGTCTGCTTGGTTTTGAGGGGTGCCGTGTAGGTTTGGGGGTGGGGTGTGGCCACAGCACAAGGCTTGCAGGATCTTAGTTCCCTGACCAGGGACTGAACCCAGGCCCTCAGCAGTGAAAGCCAGGGAATTCCCTGCAGGAGATGTTTTTCATGATCCTGTGGGGGAAGTTGAGCCCTCCTATAGTCCCAGTGTTATTAGGAACCCCAAGCATATGCTCTCCAGACAGGGGTGTCTTATATCCCACTCCCCTAGATTCATGTATAAATGACCTAGTTCTTAAGTCTCTTCACCTCTAGACCAGATTCTTTTTCATTGTTGCAAGAACATAAAGAAGCCATAAATTGTGTTTTCTGCGTACAAAGGCTTCCCTTATAAGGAAAAAACAGGACCAACAAAAACAGCCCAATGACAACACTTGGATTTTTTCTTTAATTTTGGAGGAGTCTGGGAAATGCATCCTCAATGACAGTAAGTCGCTGACAAGTGTTCCAGAGCACAGCCATTTCTACAGAGGGCACTGTCACCACCTTGGTGCAGCTCTCCCTGGCTCCGGTGCCATCGGCACACAGAAGGGGCAGCACCAGGCGATCCTCCATAGCCCCACCGAGATAATAAGCTCAGGGTCCACCCTCTTCCTGAACCAAAGGACTGAGGGAAAGAGAAATATGAGCAGGAGGTAGGTCAAATGCTACCCCCACCACATTCTCAGTTCAGTTCAGTTCAGTCTCTCAGTCGTGTCCAACTCTTTGCGACCCCATGAATCACAGCACGCCAGGCCTCCCTGTCCATCACCAACTGCCAGAGTTCACTCAGACTCACTCCCATCAAGTCAGTGATGCCATCCAGCCATCTCATCCTCGGTCGTCCCCTTCTCCCTGCCCCCAATCCCTTCCAGCATCAGAGTCTTTTCCAATGAGTCAACTCTTCGCATGAGGTGGCCAAAGTACTGGAGCTTCAGCTTTAGCATCATTCCTTCCAAAGAAATCCCAAGGCCGATCTCCTTCAGAATAGACTGGTTGGATCTCCTTGCAGTCCAAGGGACTCTCAAGAGGCTTCTCCAACACCACAGTTCAAAAGCATCAATTCTTCGGCGCTCAGCCTTCTTCACAGGCTAACTCTCACATCCATACATGACTACAGGAAAAACCATAGCCTTGACTAGACGGACCTTAGTCGGCAAAGTGATCTCTCTGCTATTGAATATGCTATCTAGGTTGGTCATAACTTTCTGAATGACCTCAAATGTTGGTGAGCTAAAGGGTACGATCACCTTTGGATGTCTGGGGCACACCTGAAAAATCAAAATAGCCTCCAGTGATACTGTTTGGAAAAGTCTGACTTAAGGAATGAAACAAGTTGCTCTAGGGACAGAGCAGGGTGGCTAGGAAAAGAAAAAGGGATTCCCCAAGGCTGGTCAAGCAGAGGCATAGTGGGGTCTGGGGAGGTAGTTTCTGGGGAGGTGGGGTCTGCCCACTCCCATGAGGCGGCGGAGGAGCCTCTGATGGGGCACTTGTGTGACCAAGGACTAGACACTTAGCCCACACCCTGAGATCAGAGGTGAGGCCTCCGGGTAGCCAAGCCAGGGGCAGTGAAAGTCTGTAAAAGTGTTAGTCTCTCAGTTGAATCCAACTCCTTGTGACCCCATGGACTGTAGCCCGCCAGATTCCCCTGTTCATGGAATTCCCCAGGCAAGAATACTTGAGCGGGCAGCCATTCCCTTCATCAAGGGATCTTCCCAAACCAGGGACTGAACCCAGATCTCCTGCATTGCAGGCAGATTCTTAACCAACTGAATCATCAGGGAAGCCCAGGGACAGACAAGCCTATTGTAAGGAGCATGACTGCAGCCATCAAAAAATAGCACCCCCCCATCTGGTCCTGTGGAGGACCAGATCCCCACAGGCACATCCAGTGGCTAAAGGGCAATGGCAGAGCGGGTGACCACCAAAGATAAAGCCCCAAGTCTCACATTCTGGAGCCATGTAAGCCCAGGGGTCCTGTGTAGGGGGCAGAGGTGAGGAATGAGCCCTAGGAAGAATTGATATTGGAGGTCAGCTGGGTGAGAGCAGGGGCATCCGCTCAGTCCCAGCAGAGAGGAGCAGACAGAAGAAGCGTCAAGGAAGGAAGGACATGAAGGGCAGGGCCAAAGCAACTTGCACTCAGAGGAAAGAAGTCGGCCACAGGGCGAGAAGGACCACCTCGACGACCTGTACTCCCAACTCCAGAAGGTGCCTCTGGTGACCCTGTCCATCCAGCTCCACTCACCAGAGGCAGAAGCAGGCAACCCCAGAGCCACATGCAGAAATGGGGAACCTGCGAAGCATAGGTACTAATTAAAATAACTCTGCTGCACACGTATTGCTTCTATAAGAAGGAATAGAATACAAATTTTAAGTGTCAAACCAATGAGCAGTTTAAATGGGTTCAGCAGAATATTGTCTAAGAGAAATATAGATGCTTAAAGGATATAAATGAGAGCAATTAAAATAGAAACAAAATAACCAGCCTTGACTTTAACCCCAACTTAGTTTCTTAAGCCACTAAAAATCAGTCTTGAATTATTCAGCTCCTACTAATTAAATTTTTTCTTAAAGTTATAAGATGCCCAGGTTTAGACCAGGCCACATCCTTCACCTTAGAAATTTCACAAAAGAGCTCCTGAGCTGAGTGCTCCAGGTGGGTGGCTGGCTATGGCATAAGTCACAGTTCACCTCAAGATACTCTGAGAAAAGGATTCATTTCAGTGCTTGATTCAAGCCGTGAACTAGCACACAAGTTTTTCCCCATGAAGTTTAACTTGTTAAGTACTATCAAATTGATAAACAATAAAATACAATAGGAATTACTGTTGGGAGCACGTGTCCACAAAAAAAAGACTTGTCCAACTAAGTGTGAACCACTGTTGCCATGTTTCAGGTTTTTATCTAAATATTTGTTCATCAATGCTTATTTTTTTAATTTAATTTTATTTTTGGCCTTATCTCATGGCATGTGGGATCTTAGTTCCCCAACCAGGGATAGAACCTGCAACCCCTACATTGGAAGCACAGTGTCTTAACCCCTGGACCAGAGGGAACTCTCCTTTAATGCTTATTTTATAGCATTGACTAGAGTAAACCGTAGCAGATACCTAAAATCTAAAAAGAACTTATAGAACAAAAATTCTCATTGAAAATTTCTCCATTAATGTTTGGTGGCACCAGTGGTAAAGAACCCCCATGTTAATGCAGGAGACGTAGGAGATGTGGGTTTGATCCCTGGGTCAGGAAGATTCTCTGGAGGAGGGCATGAGAACCCGCTCCAGTATTCTTGCCTGGAGGATCCCATGGACAGAGGAGATTGGCAGGTTCAGTCCATAAGGCCGCGAAGAGTCAGACACACTGAGCAACTTAGCACGGCAATGAGTCATCTTCACAGGCCATACCATTCCCACCCCTATCCCACCACCATTCTGAGGATCAGGGTTTGAGAACATCTCGAAAGTCCCTTCTCACCCCATGGCTACTGAGAGCTCCTGGACTCTCAGTCCAGAATGAGGACTGTGTAATATTCCTCTCCATACTCTCCCTACCACCTGCTAAAGTGTTTGCTGAATTGGAAAAGCCTACAACATCAAATCCAATAGCTCTCTGCTTCAAATTCCTGTCTTTCTCCAAAGAATCCACGAGGTGGCAGAAATCCTCTAAAAATTCAGAAAAAAAACAAAAACAAACAAAAAAAAACTCTGCTCTTTTTATTTAACCTATTAATAAGAGACATCTCCTAAAGTTCAGTAAAAGTAAAATAACAACAGCAACAACAAATGAGTAAAATAACAACCACTGCAATTTATTAAAAACTTATAAATAGTGTTCTACCCATAGCACTATGTTAACTGTGAATAGCTTAGCGCCTAAGAATTCTCATTTACCAAAACATGCAACTCAACAAAAAACAAGCACCAGACATAAAACAACCTAAATTTGAATCTTTGCAATTAGGCTCTGAATGAACACTGAAGCCTCATTACCTTTGGTTTCTTTCAGGAATTGCCTGGAGAAGCCTTTTTCCACGTCCCTCAACCTAAGTTCACAGGACAGCTTTCTGTGAGTCAGGCAAAGAGCCATTCTCCATCTGTTCATTATACATTCATTCACTTACTCATTCATTCACCAAACACCCAGTGAGCAATTACCACGTGCCAGGCACTATGAGGGCTACAAAAAAGTACACAAATCCAGTTGGCTTCAGTCCAGGCCTCTGTATGAGTGAAAACTGTTTTCATTCTAGTACTGATCGTGATTGCAAAAACAATTTCTTTTAGGATTAGATAAACCTTAAAGCCAATCTCTAGGTTCCCTTGCTCTTAGACGATCTATAACATATTTGGCTATTGGAGGAACCCATATTTACTCAATCCTGAGAGTTTTTAGCTGGGTCAGGAAAGCCTTGTCCTAAATGTCCTAAATTCTCCCAGGAAGAATTTTCCAGGGAGCAGAAGGCACTGTGTCCCAAGCCAGGACAGGTGGCTTGACAGAAATGGTGTAAATAACTATTCAGCCTGCAGTGTTTACACTGTTGTTTGGTTGTTTGTTGGTTTTGTTAACCTGAGCAAACATTTAAACATGGAAGAGTTCACAGAAAAATTCATATTTCCAGCTTCCCTCAAAAAATTCAAAAGCTCTGGCCACGCCATCTACATCCCTGCCCAGGAACCTCGGCGAGGGCCATGTCCTCCAGGCACCCCTGGACCCCGTTCAACCCTCTTCACTCACTAGGCTCCTGCCTGGCCCCTAAAGGTGACCCAGTCTGAGACCCTTGGCTTGCGATGTCCACGGCAGTCTGTGCGGCTGGTTGGGATTACAGAGGAGGGTCAGGCTACAGCCCTCCGACTGACCCCTTCCCAGTCCCATAGCTACTGAATGGCTTGGCCTGGAATCTAATCCAGGAGTCCTAACTCCTTGTCCCAGCACTGCTCCACAAGACACAGAAGGTGCTCAAGTTCATAACTGAGAAGAAATTAATAAAAGAGCTATTTCAAAGAAGATAGTGGCCAGGAAACTGAGAGTATCCCATTTCTTCCTCTGCTCCCTGCCCCTCTCCACCCACCAAGCAAGAGAGGGGTGCTGTTCCCATGACCCTTGACAGAGCAAGTGGGAAGAGTGGTCACCACTTCCGGAAAGGGTGGGGCACAGTGAGTGCCAGCCAACAGGACCTTGGGTAGAAGGGCGCGGCCATCCTTCACAACCCCACCCGGGAGCCAAGGAGATAAGCAGCCCACCGTCCATCTCCTCTCCCGCCCCAACTACTCTGACTTGGCCAGAGCCGATGTGCCAGGTGGTCCACTGATGCAGAGTGCCCATGCCAGCCCCTCCAGACAGAAAGCAGAGAAAGGGCAGGTGGGGAGTGGGCCCTACTTTGCCCCCAGGACAAAGAAAAGGCCCCCTACTCGTACCTCACCTTCACTCAGCTCCACCACACTGCTGTCCACCGCAGGCATCAGACCGAAATATCACACCCCAACAAAGACGGGAGGAAAAAGACGAAGGATAACAGTAGCAGCTCGACTTAGAGAGCATTCCGGACACCTTGTACACGGGACCACTAATCCTGACAACAACCCGAAAGGGAGGAGGAGGAGGAGGGAAAGTTTGGGGCAGGGAAAGGATTCCTTTTCGTAACTGAAGAAACCAAGGCACAGAATGGTAAAGGGACTTGGTAAACAGATACCTACTTTATAAATGGCAGAGGGAATATTCAAACCTGGTGTCACTGGCTCCATAACCTGAAATTATCATATATTTATGGAAAATATTCATCAATGGTGCAGAAGAGAATTAACAGAGCAGGCCTGGGATTGCTATCCTAAAAGTCTGCTTGCAGTTTTGATCGTGAATTGATGTGAATGATAACATTTTTTTTCCTACATCTAGTACAAGGACTGTTTGGTTATTCTGCTTTATTCTTTGTATACAGTGAATTATATTTATAGCTGTCAGTTCAGTTCAGTTGCTCAGTCGTGTCCAACTCTTTGCGACCCCATGAACCATAGCACACCAGGCCTCCCTGTCCATCACCAACTCCCGGAATCTACCCAAACTCCTGTCCATTGAGTCAGTAATGCCATCCAACCGTCTCATCCTCTGTTGTCCCCTTCTCCTCCTGCTCTCAATCTTTCCCAGCATCAGGGTCTTTTCAAATAAGTCAGCCCTTCGCATTGGATGGCCAAAGTATTGGAGTTTCAGCTTCAGCATCAGTCCTTCCAATGAATATCCGGGACTGATCTCCCTTAGGATGGACTGGTTGGATCTCCTTGCAGTCCAAGGGACTCTCAAGAGTCTTCTCCAACACCACAGTTTAAAAGCATCAATTTTTTGGTGCTCAGTTTTCTTTATAGTTCAACTCTCACATAATGTTAAACCATTCCTTAAAAAAAAAGAAAGCTTGCTGGGACTTTCTGGGTGGTCCAGTGGTTAAGACTCTGCTCTCAATGCAGGGGACCCAGGTTCAATCCCTAGTCAGGGAATTAGATCCCCCATGCCACAACAAAGAGTTTGCTTGCCACAACTAAGACCCAGTGCAGCTAAATAAATAAATTTTTTTTTTTTTTTTTTAAAAAAAAGATTGCTGGCCAAGTTAGCCACTGGCTGGCACCTGCGAGCTTGGGTTTGGGGAGGGCAGCCCCATTTCAGAACTGATAAGTGTACCCATACTGTCCAACATGGCTTATGCTGAACACCTGGTTTCCTCTGGCCATCTGGAACTTTGGTACAAGCTAAGCAGGGTGTGCTTACATGCCCAGCCCTAAGTAAAAATCTGGATACAGAATCATTGAGTTTCCCTGGTGGACATTACATGTGGTGTGGCAACTACTTGCTAGAAGGAATGAAACACATCTCCTGTGACTCTGCTGGAAGAGGAATCTTGGAAGTTCGCACCTGGTTTCCTCTAGATGTTGGCCCATGCACCTTTTTCCTTTGCCGATTCTGCTTTGTATCCTTTGCTGGGATAAATTATCACTATAACTCAACTACATGTTGCGTACTGTGAGTCCCCTAGCAAGTCACTGAATGAGGGGTGCTCTTGAGCACCCTGGAACATCAGTTACCCCTCACCATACAGCTGAGGGAGGCCACAGGGCTTTGCAAAGTGCACAGATTTAAGGAAGTGCTAGATCTGCCTCATTTGTGAGGAAATAACAAGAAAGAGAGACCTAAAGGTAAAAGCTGGGGACTTCCCAGGTGGTTAAGATTCCATGCTCCCCATGCAGGTGTCCAAGCTCGAACCCTGATCAGGGAACTAGATACCACACACAACTAAAGATCCTGCATGCTGCCGCTAAGACTGGGCACAGCTAAACAACTAAACAAGTATTAAAAAAAATAATAACCACAAATTGCCTGTAGACCTGGAGCAGACGCAAATGGAGACCACTAAGATTAAACACACATGGCAAGGGGCAGAGACTAAATGGTGTGGCTTATTTGACTAGTTTCTGCATCCAGAGAAATTTAAGGTTTAGGCTACAACTCCCAATATCTGCTCTATCTTTCTTTCCTAGGCATAGAGCCCACGATTTTATCCTGAACATCGATGCCCAGAATAAGACTACTCCCAGGTTTCCTTATACTTGGGTGTGGTCATATGATGAAGTTTTGGCTAATGGCATGTAAGCAAAGAATTATAGTAGACCTGGGAAACCTCTTTTAAAGACAGCTGATGTTCCCTCTCTATCCTTCTCTCCCTCCTACTCTGGAATGCAGATGTCACAGCCAAAGCTCCAGAAGCCATCTTCAACTGAGGAGAAAACTTTGGGAATGGAAGTGTCATAGCAGAGGACAAGATAGAATTGACACTGTGAAGTCAAACACTGGCCCTAAAATCTCTACATCTGGGCTTTTTGAAAATGAGAATTTTTTAATCTGTTTAAGGCTTTTCTGTTATCCCCATTGAATTTAATTCTCCTTACTTCAGAAGATATTCAGGATGGGCAAGTGTTTATAAAGTTATATATCCAAAACTATAAAATCACCAGATTTTATATCTGAATGGTCACTGGGGACCATTTTTTCCAACCTCATTTTACAGTTGGAGAAACTGAGGCCCAGGCATCGCTGATTTGGGTCTTATGGCTAATTAGAACCAGAGCTGGAATTGGGTCCTTTGTGTAAATACCCACAGGCTCAGACTTCCCCTCCTGCTGTGAGAACCACCTCAGCTACACAAGATCTCACGTGTGAACAGCTGCTCTCTCCTAGAGCACTCCAGCAGAAAGTGTGAACAGGATCTATGTCACAAAATTTCAGGGGTCTCTTGGGAGGCCTCCCCACCTCCTGTTTTGATGGCAAAGACCCAGCAGTGGAAGGCAGGCACCTCCTGGGACTTTGAAGGCTCCAGCTTTTCTTCTCCACCCTCAGCAGACTCCGTGCCTTCATCTAGCCTTGGAGTTTGACCCTGAGGCACCGGGAGGGCCCCTGACCCATATGGTGCACGTTGAGGAGGACCCAGACTGGACTTGAGCTGCCCCCTGTGCCACCTTAGCCAGCTGCCTTTATGAAGCACACAAACCTGGCCCTTCTACACAGCTGACCCTTGAAAAACACATGCTGAAACTGCACGTCCACTTATACATGTATTATTTTTTGTAAACATGTACTACAGTACTACACAATCTGTGGTTGGTTGGATAAAGTGATACGGTCGACTGTAAAGTAATACTGGATTTCCCATCGTGTGAGAGAGTCTGCACTTGCAACCCCCATGTTATTCCAAGTCAACTGTACGGAGGTCCTGGTCAACCTCAGGCTTCAGAAGGAGCTCCCTGGGATCCATCTTGCTTCCCGAAACACTCTTGGCCTTGCTGACATCTAGAGAGCCTGTATTTTGACTGAAACACACTGAAGCAGGTATGCTTAGCATCCACTTCTCTTAGGACCCCTCACTCAGCCATGTCAAACTGCCAGCACGTGCAGCTTGTCGTTTCAGAGCGTTCTCTGGTGTTGAGACCACTTTTTTCTACCCATGTGGTAGCCTGGGAGTGCAGGGGAATTAAGAGCCCCAGGAACAAGCTCCAACCAGTCCCTTACTTGGGGGGACGCCCCTGGGGTGCGGATTCTCTGCCACCCCACACAATGAAGCCCTCCCACCCTGACTCACTCTCCATTCCCCTACCTGGGGTTCCTTTGCCTCCAAATAAAGAGCGATACTCAAATCCTTAACTCAGCGTCTGCTACTGGATAAACCAACCAGAAGTAAAAGTAAACCTCCTTCCACACTACCCCATTCAGATTTTATTTGATCCAGAGCTAGCGAATCTGAGGCTTGAATGGATCCCCAGTGCTCGTGAGCAGCACACACATTCATATGTAGAAATGCCCAACTTCCCCCTGGATCAGTCCTCCCAAAGACATCCATGCACCTCAGCCACTTAGCTGGGCTCTACTGTCCTCCACGAATAGCCCAGAAAGACCAGTAAATTAAAGGAAACCAGAACAAGGAGGGCATGGTGGTACTGGATCTCATTCATCTGTTTAACCCCACCCTCCAGCCATCATCATATCCAGTGCACAGACCTTGGAGAATAAATATCTCATCAAATATCTGGTAATCAGAGAAGCCACTGAAAGTGGGCAGCCTTTGCTACACAACACCGCACCCCTAAACCCTCCACTGTATCATCTCTCTGGGCACCAAGGATGCTTCCCCCACCCCTACTCTCTCCACACACGAGGGTGCAGAAACTGCACTTGGTTTTTCCAAACTGTTCTTCTGCATCTTCAAACCATGTGCCAGGGACATGCTCTTGAAACAGCCGGCATGTTCATAAGTACATTTCCATTTTAGCAAGCGCAGCTGTCGCTCCTGCTGGGGGCCTGCTGCTCTCGCCCTGCCACCTGCCCAGAGGGGAATTTTAATTCCCAGAAACTTAGAGTATCTCTCAATTCAGGGGTCCTCCCAAGAGCCTCCCTGACCATTGTCTTCTAGCTATTTCATGAGTACCTCAAGCAACAGGGGACTCACTACCTACAGGCTTTTGATCTGATAGGGCTACATGAAGTAGACTATCCTTTTGTTGGAAGAGTCTAATGGTTTTGAATAATAGACACTTACTATATATTTACTATATACCAGGCACTACTAAAAGTGTTTTACTGGGACTTCCCTGGTGGTCCAGTGTTACGAATCCAGCTGCCAATGCAAGCGACACAGATTTGATCCCTGCTCCAGAAGATCACATGTGCCACAAGGCAACTGAAACCCATGCACCCTAGGGCCTGTGCTCCCGAACAAGAGAAGCCATCCCACAAGAGAAGCCACCGAAATGAAGAGTAGCCCCCAGTCACTGCAACTGGAGAAAGTCCATGCCCAGCAGCAAAGACCCAGCACAGCCATAATGAATCTTTATATAAAAGTGCTTTACCTGTGTGAACTCATTTAATCACCACAGCAACCCTATGAAATAGCTGCTACTGTTATCCTTCCCACTTCCCAGAACAGAGAAGTTAATAGCTTGCCCACAATCACAGAGCTAGCAGTTGGCAGAACAAGATTTCAGACCAAGGAAGTCTCACCGTAGAGTCTTCCTGTATTGCCTTTTGTTCACTCAGGGTAGAAATCTCCCACCAAACTAAGCCTTTTTAGGGCCTTGTGATGAAAGCCACGGACCCTCCCCACTCTGATTGCTAAAGTACATATGGATACAACACTTCACATATAATGTCAGGGAATCAACCCACCTCAACCCATGGCACTTGGGTTAAGAACCCACTGAATATTTTGCATTTTCATCTATCTGAAAGTCATCTGAGGAGCTTTTCTATATCCAATGGGCCTCCTCATGTTTCTCCAGGCTAAATTTGCCCAATTCCTACCCCTCGCCTCCCGGCAAGCAAAGAAAGACTAATTTAAACAATAATGAGTGCTATTATGTACTTCGAAAACAAGGTACAATAAAGAAAGACTTGAAAATCATGTGCTTGAGGGTTGTACTTATTTGTTGCTGCTGACGTTAGACCTGTGTTCACTACCTCCAGAAAGAAATTTGGCAACACACAGAAAGGAGTGATGAAAGTGCCCACAAACTTACGACCTGAATTCAACTCCCAGAACCTATTTCAAGACAATGCCTCATGGGGAAATAAAAGACATATGTAGTCAGTTCAGTCGCTTGGTTATGTCTGACTCTTTGCGACCCCATGGACTGCAGCACACCAGGCTTCCCTGTCCATCACCAACTCCCAGAGCTTGCTCAAACTCATATCTATGGAGTCGGTGATGCTATCCAATCATCTCATCCTTTGTTGTCCCCTTCTCCTCCTGCCTTCAATCTTTCCCAGCATCAGGGTCTTTTCCAATGAGTCAGTTCTTCACATCAGGTGGCCAAAGTATTGGAGCTTCAGCTTCAGCATCAGTCCTTCCAATGAATAATATTCAGGACTGATTTCCTTTAGCATTGACTGGTTCAATCTCCTTGCTGTCCAAGGGATGCTCAACAGTCTTCTCCAACACCACAGTTCAAAAGCATCAATTCTTCAGCACTCAGCTTTCTTTATAGTCCAACTGTCACAATCATACATGACTACTGGATAAACCATAGCTTTGACTAGATGGACCTTTGTTGGCAAAGTAATGTCTCTGCTTTTCAATATGCTGTCTAGGCTAGTCATAACTTTTCTTCCAAGGAGCAAGCATCTTTTAATTTCATGACTGCAGTCACCATCTGCAGTGATTTTGGAGCCCCCCAAAAATGTAGCAAACTTATCTCTAAAAACAAAAAGAGAAAAAAGGAAAAACTTAATGCCCAGTAAAACAATGGGATAATTATAAGTATAGTCATTACATAATGGAACATATCAATCAATGGAAAGCATTATAATAAAATGCAGAGAAAAAACATGCAACAGAGAAGGAATATTAGGATTATTGTTAATTATGGAGTGATAGGCCGTCTATGGGGTCACACAGAGTCGGACACAACTGAAGCGACTTAGCAGCAGCAGCAGAGCTGGAATGCCCAGGGAGTTTTTAATCGGCTTTATAGTGTCTCACTCTAAAAGGTGAGAAACCAAACAATGAGAATAAAATCAGCTCAAACAGGGTGAGAAAGAGGCCATAAAGGGATCAGAGGAACACTTTGGGGAAAAAAATCAACTATAAATAATACCATCCTTGAAATATGAGAAGATATGTATTATGGTCCAAATATTTGTATGTATGTCCTCCCTAAATTTGTATGCTGAAATCTTAACCTCCAAAGATGATAGTATTGGGGACTGGGCCTTTGGAAGATGTTTATGAGAGTGGAGGCTTCATCAACAAGATCAGCGCCCCTTCTACCATGTGAGGAGACAGCAGAAAGGTGCTGGTATGAACCAGGAAGAGGGCCGTCACCAGAAGGCAACCAGGCTGATCTTGGGCATCCCAGCCCTCAGAAGTGTGGGCAGCAAATTTCTGTGTGCTATAAGCCATCCAGTCATTGAAGCTGTTCAATCGTTAGAGCTGCCTGAACAGACTAAGACAATGTACTTCCATGAAACAAGGACAGAATGCTATCTTTAGGGAGGGAAAGGGGCAATCAGAAAACAGAAAAGAACTCTTGGGAGTTAGAATTATAATAGCCAAGGCAATAAATTCAACAGAAACTCTGGAAGATAAAATAGAAGAATTAGCCACTAAAGGGAATAGGATAGCAAATGGGAGAGAAAAGCTGATTAATCTGGAAGGCTCTGTATCTGCCTAAGAGGAGTCCAGAAAAAGAGACAGACAGTCTCTGGGACAAGGGGTTTAACTCGCCAAATCAAAGGCAAGGACTCTACCCACAGCTGGGCAGGGAGGGGAGGATCTGGCCCCTTTGAGTTCTTTAGCAAAAGCACACTGCCTCCAAGAGAGAAAGTAATAGGTGCTATTAGGAGGTGAAGTTTAGATAATGGATAGCCAAAAATTACAATATTCCTAGTAAACAAACATTCTTCCCTAACTCCTGATAGAACACTTCAAAGTCCTAGCAGATGTAAGATCTCCTAGTCTTGACCTTTCGTGTATCACCACAGGAAGATTACTTATGTGTGTCTTACTTAACTGTTGCTTCATATAGGTTATCTCATTAGAGACTTACAACAAAGCAAAAAAAAAGAAAGAAAAAATACTCTTAAGATCCCTATTTTAGAAATGAGGAAAGAACTACCCAGAGAGGTTAAGAAGCAAGTTTGCCCATCTAATAAGAAGGAAAGTCAGGATTAGGACCAAATTCACCTGATCGCGGAGTTTATCCCCTTACATATACCGTAGTACTTGATAAGCTTCTCCTGAAAGCCTTCCCAGGGCTCCCAGAGAAGCAGATACCCTGCCTTACTCAGGACTCCAAAAAGAAAGTAAAGTGGCTCATTAAATAGCCCAGAGCCTCAGCAGAGCCATGTACCAGGAACATATATCTCAGCAAGCCCTTAGCATCCCTGGTCACCCACAGGAGTGCCATGAGCTTTCTCCAGACACTTTTTTTTCCCTAACTGACATATAACATTATGTCAGTTTCCATTGTACAGCATAATGCTTCAGCTGATATTGATACACAATGAACAATGATCACCATACAAAGGCTACTTACCTCCATCACCACACAGAGACAAACATTTTCTTCTTGTGATGATAAATGTTAAGATTTACTCTCTAAGCAACTTTCAGTGTGCAATACACTATTTTATTAACTATAGTCAGGAAACGCTCTCCAGGATATTTCACATACTAGGCTACAAAACAAGTCTCAGTAAATTTAAGAAAATAGAAATCGTATCAAGTATCTTTTACAAGCACAATGCTATGAGATAGAAATCAGCTGTAAGGAGAAAAAGCTGCACAAAACAGAACATAAACACATGGAAGCTAACCAATATACTACTAAACATTTAACAGGTTACTGAAGAAATAAAAAAAGAATTTAATAAATTTCTGGGGACAAATGGAAATACAGCAATCCAAAACCTATGGAATATAGCAAGACCGTTCTAAGAAGGAAGCTTATAGCAAAACAAGCGTATCTCAGAAAGCAAGAAAAATCTCAAATGAACAATCTAACCTTACACCTAAAGGAACTAGAAAAAGAACAAACAAAGCCCAAAGTTAGTAAAAGAAAATAAATCGTAAAGATCAGAGCAGGAACAGATAAAACACATGAAACTAAGAGCTATCTTTATTTATTTATTTATTTTTTAAAAACCGTCGGCTCTGCCGTCAGTCTGCCCGACCTCCCACTGGCGGGCTCGCGGCTCGGCTGCTCAGCCTCCAAAGGTGCCGCCACCGCCGGGTTCCCCAGTGAGTGAGAAAGATGCGACTGGAGGAGCCGCCGCCGCCGCCGTGTCTAAGAGCTATCTTTAAAAGATTTAAAAAAAAAAAAAAAAAAGATAATTTAACTAGACTCATCAAGGGAAAAAGAGAGCTCAAATCAATAACATCGGATAAGAAAAGAAGTTATAACAAATACCATAGACATATACAGGACCATAAGAGATTACCATGAACAATTAATTACACACCAATAAAATGGACAACTTAGAAGAAATGAATAAATGCCTAGAAATGTATAATGTTCTAAAACTGAACCAGGAAGAAATAGAAAACACAAATAAACAAATTATCAGTAATGAAACTGAATCTGTAAAAGAAAGGAAAAAAAAATTCCCAGCAAGCAAAAGTCCAGGATCAGATGGCTTCATGGGTGAATTCTACCAAACATTAGAAAAGAGTCAACACCTATACTTCTCAAACTATACCAAAAAATTACAGAGGAAGGAATGCTCCCCAGTTCATCCTACAAGGCCAGCATCAGCCTGATACCAAAACCAAACAAATAATTCACAAATAAAGAAAATGACAGGACAACATCACTGAAAAGCATAGATGCAAAAATCCTCAACAAAGTCCAACCATGCATTAAAAGGATCAAACACCATGGTCAAGTGAGATTTATCCGAGGGATACAAGAATGGTTCAAAATCTACAAATCAGTCAATGCAACATACCACATTAACAAATTGAAGAAAAAAATCACGTAATCATATAACAGATGCAAAGAAAGATTTTGACAAGATTCAACATCCATTTATGATTAAAACTTTCAATGAAGTAGGTACAAAAGGAACATACCTCAACATAACAAAGGCTAAATATGATAAGCCCACAGCTAATGTCATACTCAACACTGAAAATCTGAAAGTGTTTGTGAGATCAGGAACAGTATAAGAATGCTTAATCTCACCACTTTTATTCAACATTCCAATACCATTCTTAGTATTCAAAGTCCTAGCCACAGCAATCAGATAAGAATCAAAGGCACCCAAATTGGAAAGGAAGAAGTAAAACCATCACTGTTTACAGATGACATATGATACTATACATAGAAAATGCTGAAAATATCAGCAAGAAACTGATCAATGAAGTCAGTAAGCTCACAGGATACAAAATTAATGTATAGAAATCTGTTTCATTTCTAAACACTAACACCTAACTATCAGAAAGAAGAACTGAGAAAACAATCCCATTTACAATTACCTCAAAAAGAACAGGGACTTCCCTGGTGGTACAATAGTTAAGAATCCACCTTGCAATGCATGGGACTTGGATTCAAGGCCCGCTTGGGGAACTAAGATCCCACATGCCTTGGAGCAACTAAGTCTGCACCACAACTACTGAGCTCTTGTACTGCAACTGAAGAGTCTGTGCGCTGTAACAAAAGATTCCACGTGATGCAACAAGGATCCCTCATGCCACAACTAAGACGAGGCAGTCAAATAAATAGACGTTAAAACGTAAATAATTCTAACTAAGGAGGTAAAAGACCTGTACTCAGAAAACTATAAGACATTGATAGAAGAAACTGAAGGCCGTACAAACCGATGGAAAGATACGCCATGCTCATGGTTTGCGACAACTAATATTGTTAAAATGAGCATACTACTCAAGGCAATCTACAGATTCAGTACAATCCCTATCAAACTATCAATGGCATTTTTCATGACACTAGAGCAAATAATTCTAAAATTTGTATGGAAACACAAAAGACCCCCCAAATAGCCAAAATAATCTTGAGAAAGAAGAACAGAGCTGAAGTCACCACACTCCCTGATTTCAAGCTATATTACAAAGCTTCAGTCATCCAAACAGTCGTTGTTTAGTTGCTAAGTGGTGTCCAGCTCTTGTAACTCCATGGACTGTAGCCCGACAGTCTCCTCTGTCCACCAGATTTCTCAGGCAAGACTACTACAGTCGGTTGCCATTTCCTTCTCCGAGGGATCTTCTCGACCCAAGGATTAAAACCATGTCTCCTGCATTTGCAGGATTCTTTACCACTGAGCCACCAGAGAAGCCCAAAGTCATCCAAACAGTAAGTACTGGCGAAAAACATTATAGATCAAGGAATCGACAGAATGTAGAGTCCAGATATGAGCCAAATTAATTGACAATAAAGGAGACAAGAACATAAAATGGGGAGGAGACAGCTCTTCAGTAAATGATGTTGGGAAAACTGGACAGCTACATGCAAAAGAATCACGCTGGACTACTCTCTCACACTATGCACAAAAATTAATTCAGAATGGGCTAAAGGACTTGAAAATAAGATGTGAAACAATAAAACTTCTAGAAGAAAACGTAGGCAATATATTTTTTGACAGCAGCCTTAGTAATAGCTTTTTGGATGTCCCTCTTGAAGAAAGGGAAACAAAAACAAAAATAAGCAAATGAGACTACATCACACTAACAAACTTTTGCACAGAGAACCAAACTATTAACAAAATGAAAAAGCCACCTACTGAATGGGAGAAGAAATTTGCAAGTGATATATACAACAAAGGGTTAATATCCAAAATATAAAAAGCACTCATACAACTCAACACAAAAAATAAATGCAATTTAAAACTTGGGCAGACAATCTAAGCAGACGTTTCCCAAGACATCCAGACGGCCACCAGGCACATGAAAAGATGCTCATCATCACTAACCATCAGGGAAATGCAAATCAAAATCACCACGTGACATCATCTCACATCTGTCAAATGGCTATTATTAAAAAAAGACAACAAGTAACAAGTGCTGGCCGAAAGAGGTGGAGGAAAAGGAACTTCATAAACTGTTGGTGAAAAAGTAAATCGGTGCGGCCACTATGGAAAACAGTATGGAGATTGCTCAAAAAGTTAAAAAATAGGACTACCACATGATCCAGCAATTCCACTCCTGGGGATTTATCCAAAGAAAACAAAAACACTAGTTAGAAAAGAATATATGCACCCATATGTTCAATGCAGCCTTACTTATAATAACGAAGTATGGGAGCAACCTAAGTGCCTACTGATAAGTGAGTGAATAAAGAAGATGTGGGATGTGTGTATATATATACACACAGGAATATTACTCAGCCATTAAAAATTAAATCTTGCCATTTGTGACAACATGGCTGGACCTAGAAGATATTATGCTAAGTGAAATAAGTCAAACAGAGAAAGACAAATATTGTATGATTCACTTATATGTGGAATATATATACTAAAAACAAATGTAACGAAATGGACACAGAGCCAAAGTTATAGAGGCCACATAGGTGCTTGCCGGGCTGGAGGTGAGGGGGAGAAAAGAAATAAGAAATGAACAGGAATGGACTTCTGGTTTCAGAGTGGACGCGACACAGGAGTGAAATGCATAGTGTGGGTAATATAGTCAATTACATAATATCTTTGCATGATAACATGCAGTACTTAAAGTGATGCAGTTTGAAACATAGAGAAATATCAAATCACTATAGCATATTCAAAAGCAGAGATATTACTTTGGCGACTAAGGTCCGTCTAGTCAAGGCTATGGTTTTTCCAGTGGTCATGTATGGATGTGAATGTTGGACTGTGAAGAAAGCTGAGCACTGAAGAATTGATGCTTTTGAACTGTGGTGTTGGAGAAGACTCTTGAGAGTCCCTTGGACTGCAAGGAGATCCAACCAGTCCATTCTGAAGGAGATCAGCCCTGGGATTTCTTTGGAAGGAATGATGCTGAAGCTGAAGCTCCAGTACTTTGGCCACCTCATGCGAAGAGTTGACTCATTGGAAAAGACTCTGATGCTGGGAGGGATTGGGGACAGGAGGAGAAAGGGAAGACCGAGGATGAGATGGCTGGATGGCATCACTGACTCGATGGGCGTGAATCTGAGTGAACTCCGGGAGTTGGTGATGGACAGGGAGGCCTGGCATGCTGCGATTCATGGGGTCTCAAAGAGTTGGACACAACTGAGTGACTGAACTGAACTGAACATAGTATTGTAGGTCAATTATACTTCAGTCACACACACACACACAAATAAACTCATAGGAAAAAGAGATCAGATTTGTGGTTAGAGGTGGGGTTGGGGAGGTGGAGAACGGAGGAGAGAATTGGATGAAGGTGGTCAAAAGGTACAAACTTCCAGTTATAAAGTAAGTAAGTACTAGGGATAAAATGTACCACATGATAAAATATAATTGACACTGCTGTATGTTACACAGGAGGGCTTCCAGGTGGCTCCCTGGTAAAGAACCTGCCTGTCAATGCAGGAGATGCAAATCCCTGGGTCAGGAAGCTCCCCTGGGGTAGGAAATGGCAACCCACTCCAGTATTCTTACCTGAGAAATCCTATGGTCACAAAATATTCAAACACAACTTGGAGACTGAAAAACAATAACATGTTACATAGGAAGGTTGTTAAGAGAGTGAATCTTCAGTTGTCAATCACAAGAAGAAAATTTTCTCTAGGTCTTCAATTCTGCATCTTTATAAGATGATGGATGTTTCACTAAACTTACCCTGGTAATCATTTCTTGACGTATGCAGGTCCAATCATGCTATACAGCTTAAATTTATATAGTCTGGGTGTGTGCTAAGTCGCTTCAGTCGTGTCTGACTCTTTGTGACCCTATGGATTATAGCTCATCATGCTCTTCTGTCCATGGAATTCTCCAGGCAAGAATACGGGAGTGGGTTGCCATGCCCTCCTCCAGGGGATCTTCCCGACCCAGGGACTGAGCCCACATCTCTTAAGTCTCTTGTATTGGCAGGCGGGTTCTTTACCATTAGGACCTGGGAAGCCCTATATAGTGTTGTATGTCAACTATATCTCAATTGAACTAGAGGGAAAAAAGAAAGCACTGTAGTTACTGTGCTGTGCTTACACCCCCATGACTTGCATTTTGACTGGAAGTTGGCACAGTGGTGGAGAATCCACCTGCCAATGCAGGAGACGCAGATTCAATCTCTGGGCTGGGAAGATGCATCAGGAAAGGAAAGGGCAACCCACTGCAGTATTCTTGCTTGCAGAGCTGCCTGCCGGGTTTGCTCAGACAAGGGACCAGGAACACCTGCTGCTTCCCAGCTGAGAAGCCAGACAAGGCAGAAACTTGGGCAGTTTTGAGAACCCCTAGACAGCTGGCACTTCCTCCCAAGCAGCGACAAGGCCCCAGCGCTTCACCAGCATGAGCCCAGCCATTCAAAGAGCACACTGATGTTCTTCTGTGGGCCCCTGGAAGGTTCCGTGGGCACAGGCTGTGGGTGGGTTGCAAACCTGCCTCGGAGTGCCCGCCTCTTTCTGCCTTTCTCTTCCTGGCTCCTTTCCTTGAAAATGCTGACCTGGACAAAGAAGCTCTCCCACTCAGGAAACATGTATTCTAACTCCATCAAGCTCTTCAGGCCACCGGTGGGCAGAACACACACATTTTTCCTATCACTGAATTTGTTTTCACCCCCATCCCACCAATGTGGCAGAAATGTAGTCTCCACTTGGAATTTACCCGCCTCTTGAACGTGGGATTTCGTCAAAGTTCCCCTAAGCTTTGAGGGACGGGGTCCCCAGCGAGTCTGGTTGCCTGTGTGTGTGGGCGTGGTCGCATGTTGTCACTTACTCTGTGCCCTGCTCAACGGCAGGCTCACCATCCAAACATGTCCTATTGCTGTTAGAACAAATTGCCACTAGCTTTGTGGCTTAAAACAACGCAAATATATTAACTCACGGTTTGGGTGGGTCAGAAGTCCAACACGGGTTTCCTGGGCCTAAAATCAGGTGTCAGCCAAGCAACACTATTATCAGAGATCTTAGGGAAGAACTGTCTTCCAAACACATCAGGTTTTTGGCCCAACTCAGCCAAGGGACTGAGTTCCCCATTGCCTTGCTGGCTGTCCACCAAGGTCACCTCTTGCTCCTAAAGGTCTCTCTCTGAGCCTTGCACCAGGGCTCTTTTGCACAAGCAAAGAGACAGCAAATCCTCCATCTCTGACTTGGCATCGTCTGCTGCTTCTCTCTCATGGACTCTGCCTTCCACTTCTGCTTGACTCCATTGGGCCCACCTGGATAATCCAGGACGATGTCTTTAAGTCAGCTGGTTGGTCACCTTAATTGTACTGGCTGAGTCGCCTCCCCGCTGTATTAGATTGGTGCTTGACTGACTAAGCAGGGGACGGGAGAATGGCTCGGGAAGAGGAAGGGAGCTCTGCAACCCCACCGACCACACAGACCCTGTGAAGACACCCAGTGGGGGAGGGCGTGCAGCCGCCCACTCGCCCACTGAGACATCACTTCCCCTCTCAGCCCACAGCCTCTGCAACACGAGCTCTCCTTTCAAGGTCGTGCTCCTCCTAAGGCTGAAGCTCCACTGCCACCATCACGGCCGTCTCAGGCAGGAACATGCCTCTCTCTGGACCACGCTGCGACGGGACGCTCTGTGCTGAGCCACACCACACAGCTCACTTCCTCTTTGGGGCCCCCCAGGCCTCTTTCTAGTTCACAGGACGTCCCCCCTCCGTCAGAACCCCCACTCCTGTACTGTCCCTGCTTTCCTTCTTCCTCCCTTTCCCCACCCCAGAGATAAACTTTTCTCACAGCCAAGTGAAATCCGCTCACCAAACCCCCCGGGTCCCAAATGCTTTGGCTGCTTCAGGCTTTTAGGACTCGAGAGCCAGTTGTGCTTTCCTCTGTTACATTCTTCACCTGGGACCAAGGGGCCAGAGGATGGCTGCTGAAAGTTCAAGTATGGGGTGGGGGCGCTGGCATGCAGGGAAGGAAGGAGACAGCAGTACGGAAATACTGGAGTTAATATTTCAAATGTGTTTTCCTGCTGATCTCTTGACCTGGCCTATTCTTTAAAATGCCCTCGGCCCATGGTGTCTCCCTGGAGCCCATCCTCAGTGACTAAGCCCAGCCAGCATCTCCCCAGCCCCAGGCTGTGCCTTCACGCGCGGGCCAGGGCGGGCTGCGAGCGGCTTTGAGGCCTGCACCTCCTTGTGAGTTTCTCTGTTCACTCTTCAGAGCCTATTAATAATTCAGGGGTCCCGTCTCTACACTGCCTCTCCTTCCCTTCAGGTCAGTGTAGCCAGTTCCCACCCTGGATCCCCAGAACACTTCAGTCACCAGCCAGGGGGCCAGGCCTGGGTTAAGATCCTCGGAGCAGACTCCCTCCACTGGGATCACAACTCTCAGCCCCTTGGAGCCTCCGAAGCATCCACTCCTATCTGCATCCTTGCTCCTCTTGCTCTCTCGGGGCCCCTGAGTGTCTTCTTCCCAGGCTCCTGGCTGCTCAGCTCCCTCCAACGCAACGCATAGCTGTGATGGCTGCCACTCAGGACAGAGCAGAAGCTGGTACTCCAGACTTTGAGGATGTCATTGTCAAAATTCAAACCATATACACTCTGAGAAAGACCAGCAGGGAGACGGAGTGTGGCGTGGATGCTGGAGGAGAGCTAGGTTTCTGTGACAGCTTACGCTCCGGGACCTAGATGTGGCTTCCAGGAGGGGGCAGCAAAGGCTCAGGAACCCAACCAGGCCTCCCCTTTCCCCCACCCCACTTCGCACCCACAGAGGTCTCCTCCAGAGCCCAGGGCTTCCTGGATATCCTTTCAAGCTCACAGTGACACACTCCACTCCCAATAGGGCTTGTTCTCAGAATCAGACTGGAAGGGCAGAGAGACCAAGTCACAAGAACCCTCGGCCTGAATGGATGCAGTGCTGTGCCCAGGCCCACTCAGAAGGACCGCACTGTCGTTCAGGCCCTCAGTGGTGTCCGACTCTTTGCGACACCATGGACTGCAGCATGCCAGGCTTCCCTGTCCATCACCAACTCCCTGAGCTTGCTCAAACTCATGTCCATTGAGTCGGTGATGCCATCCAACCATCTCATGCTCTGTTGTCCCCTTCTCCTCCTGCCTTCAATCTTTCCCAGAATCAAGGTCTTTTCCAATCAGTCAGCTCTTTGCATCAGGTGGCTGAAGTATTGGAGCTTCAGCATCACTCCTTCAATGGATATTCAGGACTAATTTCCTTTAGGATGACTGGTTGGATCTTCTTGTAGTCCAAGGGACTCTCAAGAGTCTTCTCCAATAACACAGTTCAAAAGCATCAGTTCTTCAGTGATTGGCTTTCTTTATGGTCCAACTCTCACATCCATATGTGACTACTGGAAAAACCATAGCTTTGACTAGATGGACCTTTGTTGGCAAAGTAATGTCTCTGCTTTTGAATATGCTATCTAGGTTGGTCATAGATTTTCTTTCAAGGAGCAAGTGTCTTTTAATTTCATGGCTGCAGTCACCATCTGCGGTGATTTTGGAGCCCCCAAAAATAAAGTCTGACACTGTGTCCACTGTTTCCCCATCTATTTGCCACGAAGTGATGGGACTGGATGCCATAATCTTAGTTTTTGAATGTTGAGTTTTAAGCCAGCTTTTTCACTCTCCTCTTTCACTTTCATCAAGAGGCTCTTTAGTGCCTCTTCACTTTCTGCTATAGGGGTGGTGTCATCTGCATATCTGAGGTTATTGATATTTCTCTCAGCAATCTTGATTCCAGCTTGTGCTTCCTCCAGCCCAGCGTTTCTCATGATGTACTCTGCACAGAATTTAAATAAGCAGAGTGACAATATACAGCCTTGACGCACATCTTTCTCAGCTTGGAATCGGTCTGTTGTTCTGTCTGGTTCTCACTGTTGCTTCTTGACCTGCATACAGATTTCTCAGGAGGCAGGTACTGGTATTGTTGTATGTAGTCTGGTATTCCCATCTCTTGAATTTTCCACAGTTTGTTGTGATCCACACAGTCAACGGCTTTAGTGTAGTCAATAAAGCAGAAGTAGATGTTTTTCTGGAACTCTTGCTTTTTCAATAATCCAATGGATGTTAGCAATTTGATCTCTGGTTCCTCTGCCTTTTCTAAATCCAGCTTGAATATCTGGAATTTCTCAGTTCCTGTACTGGTGAAGCCTGGCTTGGAGATTTTTGAGCATTACTTTGCTAATGTGTAAGATGAGTGCAACTGTGCAGTAGTTTGAACATTCTTTGCTATTGCCTTTCTTTGAGATTGAAATGAAAACTGACCTTTTCCAGTCCTGTGGCCACTGCTGAGTTTTCCAAGTTTGCTGGCATATTGAGTGCAGCACTTTAACAACATCATCTTTTAGGATTTGAAATAGCTCAGTTGGAATTCCATCATTTACCATCATTAGGCTCAGCCTCTCAATCTAACCATGCCAGAAAGTCTGTGGCAGTAGTAAAGAGGGAGGAAGGTGCTTCAGATCAACAGGGCTTTCTTGGTGTTCTGGCCAGCACTGGGCAAGGGTCTGTGGAAATTTTTAAAGGAACATAATCTTGGTTTTTGCCCTCAGGAAGCTCAGGGCCATTAAAGAGATCCAAGACCATCACATAATTCAGCAGGGCACCACTGGCAGGGATGGAGCAAGGCAAGTCTGTATGGAGAGAGTGCTGAGCAAATAAGGAGAGAAGAGGTGGCGGGTAGGAGTTACCACAGATAGTAAATCAGTTTGCTAGGACCCCTGTAACAAAGAACTGTCAACTGGCTGCTTACACAACAATCGATGTCTCCCAGTCCTGGGGCATCCATCTTGGAAATCAAGAATCCTTCTGAGCGCCAAGAGGGAAGGATCTGTCCCAGGCCTCTTTCCTCAGCCTGTTGATGGCCAGCTTCCCTCTCTGCAAACCTGTATCCAAATTTCCCCTTTTTATAAGGACACCAGTTATATTGGATTAGGACCCACCTTTATAACTTCATTTTAACTTGATTACCTTTGTAAAGACTCTTATCTCTAATAGGGTCACATTTTGATGTAATTGAGGTTAGGACTGCAATATGTCTTTAGGGGACAGAGTTCAACCTATAACAGGTGGCTTCGGACGAGACTTAAAAGACTTGGAACGTGTGCCTGTCTGAAGACCAGGTCTCCCGGACCAGATGGGCATTTAGTGATTAGTGAATAATGCCCCCCAGGAAACCACTTTCAGTGTGTGAAACATCTTCAGGGCCAGAAGATAGTGTGTTGGGCAGGCTCTGTTTACGCACGTCCTCAGCATGGGGGCAACAGAATCCTGGCCACAGTCATGGGCACGGGCTGAAGCTCAGCCCTCATATTTTCCCACAAAATGGGAAAACTTCTGGGATCCACATGAGGACAGTAGTCGAGACTGGTTTAGAGGGCAGAAAGCAGCCAGAGTAGGTGAAGGGTGTGTGTGGGGGGGCGAGGAAGCAGCACAGAGTTGGGGAGAGAACTTTTCTCCCTGTGTCCACCCTCGTATACAACAAACACAGGAAATATCAAGCTGCCTACTTGGCTGGCTTATGGGTAGAATACAAGACAGGGTGGGGGAAGGAGGGCCATGGGGCCTGGGTCTTACATTCATGAAAGGGCTTTATTCTAGCTTTCTGATGTTATTTCCAAATGTTTGTTACAAGCTGACTTGTATTCTCCAAAAATTCTGAACCCCCAGGGCTTCTCCTGAATGTATTTTGAAATAGGGTTTTTAAAGAAGTAAAGTTAAAATGAGGCCACTAAGGTGGGCCCTAATCCAGCATGACGGGTGTCCTTGTAAGAAAGGAACAGCTGGGGACTTCCCTGGTGGTCCAGAGGCTGAGACTACGCATTCTCAAGGCAGGGGGGCCTGCATTCAAAGCCTGGCCAGGGAACTAGATCCCGCATGCGGCAGCTAAGAGTTCACATGCTGAACTAAAGATGCTGCACGCCACAACCAAGATCAAAGATCCCTGTGCCGCAACTAAGCCCTGGCGCGTTCAAGTAAATAAACATTTTAAGAAGAACAAATGGACACAAACACAGAGGGGACCATGTAACAATAACACAGGAAGCAGATGGCCACTACAAACCGAACAGAGAGGCCTCAAAGAAGGCAGCCCTTTAGACAGCTTGATCCTAAACTTCCAGCCTCCAAACTGTGAGACAATTTCTGCTGTTTAAGCCACCAACTTTGTAGTACTTTGCTATGGCAGCCCTTGCAAGCTAATACAGTGTTAAATCCATATTCACATAGTCTGTGGTTTTAAATATTAAGTTTTAAAATGTAAATATTTCTTAAAATACTAGAGCATTTAAGCTTTTTCCCCCAGTACTTTTAATGTATTGGAATACCACCACCACCCCTCAAAAAAATGAAAGTGGCCCAGGAGTCTGTAACTCTCAGCAGCCCCTGGGAGACTCTAGCAGCCCAACGGCCAGTGTCTGGAGATCTGGAAGGATGGTGTGTCTGGAGACAGCCTTCCTATGTGGCCCAAGAGCCAGCTGGCCCTATTACACCAAGAGCTCTAGCTTTCTCAGTAGCTGGCAGCATCCCAGCTTGCCTCCTCCCCATCCCCCCAAAACCATCTGGAAAACGAAAATAATGCCTCTGCTTCCTACCAGGCTCCAGAGACCCCACAAGAGACAGGGAGAGATTATCCAGTAAGCCCCGCACATTCCTAGAGAAGGTTGCCCTGGAACGGGCTCTTGCCCAGCCTCCTTTGCCCTAAATCACAGAAGCAGACGCTTATCAGGGGTCTCTCCAGCAATCCGAGCCTGGCCTCCAAAGCTGCTTCTGCTTTCAGCCCACCTGATGGAAGGTGAGGCTTCCCATGGGCTCCTCAGGACCCTCAGGACCCCCTCTCTCTGCCCGGATCCCCTCCCCCTGCAGACCAGCTGAGGCTTACCCACCTGAGAGGTAACTCTGGCAGAGCTATGCAAAGGCGGCTGTGCTCTGCAGTCACCTGGGGATTTCTTAGAACGCAGTCTGATTCAGCAAATCTGCCCAAGACCCCGAGCTCCTGCCTTTCCCCTTGGTCTTGCAGATGTCACTGGTAGGAGTGGAACAGCACTAGACTACACAGCAGGAGGGAATCCGAGTCTCCAACACATTCTGTCGGAAGCCTGAACTTCCAAGCAGGCAGCTTGATCCTTGTTAGGAGGGATGCGTGATGCTCTCTGGCAGCCCTGAGGCAGGTGCAAACCCATCTGAGCTTCTGCCCAGCCGTGTTTCCTTGCACTTCAACGCAGGCACACAGCCCCCCAATCAAGGCAGCGTTTAACCAGCTGGCAGCCCAGCACCAGCAATTCACCTTTAAGTTAGGATGCCGCCTAGGAATCTATATAGGTGGGCACAGCTTAGTTCTGGGGTGTCCCTGAGATACAATGCAGCCCCTCTCCAGATGGGCTTCTCTGCATTGTCCCTCCCTCCAGCGGGGGCTGGCCAGGCCCCAGGGTGGCTTCGTTCTGGGTAATTGCACTTTTCCTGGCAGGGCTTGCAGGCTCATGAAATTCATCTCTTGCCAAAGGCAGAGGATCAGCTGGCGACAGAGAGCATGGGCTGCAGCTAATCAGGTGCAATCATTTTTTTAATGACATCTTTCTCTCTCTAATTATCAAAATCGTGCAACTTGCTTTAGAAAATCTAGAAAATGTTGAAAAACAGGAGGAATAATCCTGCGATTCCATAATTCAAAAACAATCCATTTTAACATTTTGAAAAATGTCCTTCCTATTTTTTATGTGCTTAAGTGTCATCAGCATAGAGTTACATATTAGGCTCCCCAAATTCTTTGAAAGTATGATTCTTTTTTCAAAAGAGAATGTTTTATTATAGAAAAAGTATCCCAAATATCAACTGATGGGTGAACAAGTGCAACTTTAAAAGTAAATACAAAGTAAAGAGGTAAAACCTACAAACATTTTGCCTTTAAGAAAAAAATGTAACATTCTCCCGCAGAGGTGATCCTATCCAGAGCATGAAAGTGGCTTCATCTCCCATAAAGGCATCAGGTTTACTTTCTGAACTAAGATCATGGCATCTGGTCCCATCATTTCATGGCAAATAGATGGGGAAACAATGGAAACAGTGACAGATTTATTTTAGGGGGCTCCAAAATCATTGCAGATGGTGACTGCAGCCATGAAATAAAAAGATGCTTGCTCCTTGGAAGAAAAGCTATGACCTAGACAGCATATTAAAAAGCAGAGACATTACTTTGCCAACAAAGGTCTGTCTAATCAAAGCTGTGGTTTTTCCAGTAGTCATGTATGGATGTGAGAGTTGGACCATAAAGAAAGCTGAATGCTGAAGAATTGATCCTTTTGAACTGTGGTGTTGGAGAAGACTCTTGAGAGTCTCTTGGACTGCAAGGAGATCCAACCAGTCCATCTTAAAGAAAATCAGTCCTGAATATTCATTGGAAGGACTGATGCTGAAGCTGAAACTCCAATACTTTGGCCACCTGATGNCCCTGGGAGACTCTAGCAGCCCAACGGCCAGTGTCTGGAGATCTGGAAGGATGGTGTGTCTGGAGACAGCCTTCCTATGTGGCCCAAGAGCCAGCTGGCCCTATTACACCAAGAGCTCTAGCTTTCTCAGTAGCTGGCAGCATCCCAGCTTGCCTCCTCCCCATCCCCCCAAAACCATCTGGAAAACGAAAATAATGCCTCTGCTTCCTACCAGGCTCCAGAGACCCCACAAGAGACAGGGAGAGATTATCCAGTAAGCCCCGCACATTCCTAGAGAAGGTTGCCCTGGAACGGGCTCTTGCCCAGCCTCCTTTGCCCTAAATCACAGAAGCAGACGCTTATCAGGGGTCTCTCCAGCAATCCGAGCCTGGCCTCCAAAGCTGCTTCTGCTTTCAGCCCACCTGATGGAAGGTGAGGCTTCCCATGGGCTCCTCAGGACCCTCAGGACCCCCTCTCTCTGCCCGGATCCCCTCCCCCTGCAGACCAGCTGAGGCTTACCCACCTGAGAGGTAACTCTGGCAGAGCTATGCAAAGGCGGCTGTGCTCTGCAGTCACCTGGGGATTTCTTAGAACGCAGTCTGATTCAGCAAATCTGCCCAAGACCCCGAGCTCCTGCCTTTCCCCTTGGTCTTGCAGATGTCACTGGTAGGAGTGGAACAGCACTAGACTACACAGCAGGAGGGAATCCGAGTCTCCAACACATTCTGTCGGAAGCCTGAACTTCCAAGCAGGCAGCTTGATCCTTGTTAGGAGGGATGCGTGATGCTCTCTGGCAGCCCTGAGGCAGGTGCAAACCCATCTGAGCTTCTGCCCAGCCGTGTTTCCTTGCACTTCAACGCAGGCACACAGCCCCCCAATCAAGGCAGCGTTTAACCAGCTGGCAGCCCAGCACCAGCAATTCACCTTTAAGTTAGGATGCCGCCTAGGAATCTATATAGGTGGGCACAGCTTAGTTCTGGGGTGTCCCTGAGATACAATGCAGCCCCTCTCCAGATGGGCTTCTCTGCATTGTCCCTCCCTCCAGCGGGGGCTGGCCAGGCCCCAGGGTGGCTTCGTTCTGGGTAATTGCACTTTTCCTGGCAGGGCTTGCAGGCTCATGAAATTCATCTCTTGCCAAAGGCAGAGGATCAGCTGGCGACAGAGAGCATGGGCTGCAGCTAATCAGGTGCAATCATTTTTTTAATGACATCTTTCTCTCTCTAATTATCAAAATCGTGCAACTTGCTTTAGAAAATCTAGAAAATGTTGAAAAACAGGAGGAATAATCCTGCGATTCCATAATTCAAAAACAATCCATTTTAACATTTTGAAAAATGTCCTTCCTATTTTTTATGTGCTTAAGTGTCATCAGCATAGAGTTACATATTAGGCTCCCCAAATTCTTTGAAAGTATGATTCTTTTTTCAAAAGAGAATGTTTTATTATAGAAAAAGTATCCCAAATATCAACTGATGGGTGAACAAGTGCAACTTTAAAAGTAAATACAAAGTAAAGAGGTAAAACCTACAAACATTTTGCCTTTAAGAAAAAAATGTAACATTCTCCCGCAGAGGTGATCCTATCCAGAGCATGAAAGTGGCTTCATCTCCCATAAAGGCATCAGGTTTACTTTCTGAACTAAGATCATGGCATCTGGTCCCATCATTTCATGGCAAATAGATGGGGAAACAATGGAAACAGTGACAGATTTATTTTAGGGGGCTCCAAAATCATTGCAGATGGTGACTGCAGCCATGAAATAAAAAGATGCTTGCTCCTTGGAAGAAAAGCTATGACCTAGACAGCATATTAAAAAGCAGAGACATTACTTTGCCAACAAAGGTCTGTCTAATCAAAGCTGTGGTTTTTCCAGTAGTCATGTATGGATGTGAGAGTTGGACCATAAAGAAAGCTGAATGCTGAAGAATTGATCCTTTTGAACTGTGGTGTTGGAGAAGACTCTTGAGAGTCTCTTGGACTGCAAGGAGATCCAACCAGTCCATCTTAAAGAAAATCAGTCCTGAATATTCATTGGAAGGACTGATGCTGAAGCTGAAACTCCAATACTTTGGCCACCTGATGTGAAGAACTGACTCATTGGAAAAGACTCTGATGCTGGGAGGGATTGGGGGCAGGGGGAGAAGGGAACGACAGAGGATGAGATGGTTGGAGACATCACCGATTCGATGGACATGAGTTTGAGCAAGCTCTGGGAGTTGGTGTTGGACAGGGAAGCCTGGCGTGCTGCAGTCCATTAGGTTGCAAAGAGTTGGACATGACTGAGTGACTGAACTGATGCCCAGTTTATCAATTTCAAAATGATGGCAACCCCCGAGCATCTGGTTTGTGGAGCAGCACCTGCTTTCTCCTACCCAGATGGGCTCCATGGCTTACTCCCCCCTCCCCCACCTGTACCCATGCCCACTGCCATCCATGATCACACCCCAAGGCCAGCGAAGTGTTGTGGCCGAGGTTTCCACCAACCCACGAGCAAGAGCATGCCAACCATTCCCTCCAGCAGCTTGCTCGTGGCCATTCATGACTCCTAGCAGCACTTCCTGGGCTCCACTTCCCTAACAGCTCCTGTGGAAGTACAGAGTACCCTGGGGAAACCATCTCCCATGACCCAGGTCTCCCCACAGCAGACCCGGAACACAGATGGGCTAGCTTCTTTTCCAACAAGTCCGCTCTCGTATTCACAACCACAGCGTTGGAGTCCTCTGAGCACTCGGAGACTTCCCAGGCCCCAACTGGCATGATCACCTGTGACTTGGCTCAAGAAGGTATGGGAAAGCAGCAGCCTGGTGGCCAGCCTAGCAAAACCAAGGGTAGGTCCCCATCCTGAGTGACTGCCACCAGTGGCTGGCTTCCTTCCAAGGTCCTAGGCTCAGCGGAGCCCCCTCCCCACCACAAGACTAAGCAGGCTGCTGCCAAGAGAAGCAGTTTGGTTTTTAATATCGAAACAGCTTCCCAGGTGACTCTAGTGGTGAAGAACCTGCTTGCTATTGCAGGAGACTTAAGAGACTCAGGTTTGATTCCTGGGGTGGGAAGATCCCCTGGAGAAGGGTGTGGCAACCCACTCCAGTATTCTTGCCTGGAGAATCCCCATAAACAGAGGAGCTTGGCACGCTACAGGCCATGGGGTCACAAAGAGTTGAACACAACTGAGTCGACTAGCACATCAAAACACCAATAAGGAAGTTGAGAGAATTTCACCCTTTACTATCCAAGCCATATTGAAAGCTTTCCTCACACCCCATAACCCTGTGCCTTGTACCAAGCCAGAAAAAAAAAAAAAAAAAAAAAAGGGCAAGAGGTGGCACTGAATAATCTTCTAAGACTGATTTTTAACTTTCTATTGACTATTATTTGATAAAGTCTTCCCACCCCACTTTGACAATTTAACTTCTATACTCTGTTTTTACTTAGAGAAGGACCCACCAGAACACTGTCCATCCTTCCTAGGCTTATTCCACAATGTTTTCCTAGACATTTCGTATCACTTTGCTTATTGCACTGTTCTCTTGGAATTTAGTTCAAAATAATATTGGCTATAGCATATCATGTAGTAAATCCAGCTACTTTCTGGCTTCCTCACTTTTATTACTGTCATTCTTTTATTAACTTTTCTCCACTTTGGAGAAACCACTAAGTAACCTCACCAGAAAGTATGATTTTCAACAGCTGCACCATGGTTTCCCCAAACAGATGGAGCAAGTTGAAGGCAAACTCATTCTTTTCCATATTCCTAGAATTTGATAAACAGTAGGGGTGCAACAAAATTTTGTTGAACAAATGGAACTTTCCTGAGTTTATGTTCACTGCATAAAAGTCTATATATTTTTGTTGTCTTACATTTAGTTCTTTCAAGGTATCAGTATGCCTAAACTTGGTAAATATAATTTCAATCCCACTTGAATCTCTGAAGACTAGGAAAGAGTATTACCAAATATATATATATATACAAATAACAAAATAAAATAGAAGTCAAGTGCACTTACCCTCTGCAAGTAGGGCCATCTAGAACTCATCTATGGCTCTTTAACAAACCTTCAGTGGGGTTCCTACCTCTGCTGACAAACACAGAAAATCTTATAAATGAAGGAAGTCTTTTTGATTGGGCTGCACACTGGAAGGGATAGAAGATGTCAATTCCATACACATGTAAAAGAAATCAACAGGCTGGCCTCATGGAACCCCATGCTGTGGAAGGAGCGGGGGAGTGGGGGCAGAGTGAAAACCAAACCTCTCGGCTGCAACAAAATGCAAAACCAGATGTCTTACCTTTAGCCCCTCAGCTTGGCACTCTGTCTTGTCTCTCCCTTACTTGGAGAAAAGCAAACTAGATCCAATCACCTTCTCAAATTATAAAACCAGGCTTTCTGTCAGAATCAGGGCCAAGGATTCTCCATTCTCTCTTGCACTGCAGATAGTTCACCTGGGTCTTAATCCATAACATCCACAGCATCTAAAAAAAGAAACAGAAATGAGCATCTAGCCTCGTGTCCCCTTCCTCTAGCTGAACAGAGAGTGGGACAGGGTCAGTCAGTCCAGGTCACCTCCAGCCCAGAGGGAGCTCCAGTCCAGATTCCCCATCCCCTTCACGGGGACCTACATGCCACACCTGCATTCCCCGAGGGTGAGGAGAAGGTGCTCACCTGCTTTCTCACCTGCTCACCTGCTACCCTGGGTAGCAGCCCAGTAACACAATGCGAAAACCGGTGACTGACCTCCGAGAGGACGTCACATGCTTCTCCGACGGCTGTGAGGCAGCCCGAGCTCAGCTGTCATCCTGTCCCATCACTAACAAACCTCTGCGGGGTCACGCCTGCTGTGGCCTGGAGAGGCACGTCAGACGCTAGAGGACTCAGGCTCACAGGGACCACCCTCAGGCTGCCCTCTGACCCCGGCCTCCCAAAATGGTGGAGCCCTTAATCCAAATGACTAAGCACGTGTAAGAATTTACAAAAAGGGATGATGGTGGAGGAAACTGCTTAAGCAGAGACTCAGGAGCAAGACAGACCGAGTTCCCACTGGCACTTATTCACTGTACAACCACAGATGTACAGTGAACCTCAAGCTTCTCATCTGAAAAATAGGCTAATACTAGTACTTACCTCATAGAACTGACGGGAGTTTCAATGGAGGTGACGCAGGAAAAGCACTTTGTCTGGTGCCCAGCACATATTAAGCAGTCAACAGTAACAGAAATGATGAAGGTGATGATGATGGAAGCCTGATAGAGGGAGGGGTACTAACAGATAATTACATGGGGCCAACTGATTCCCAATTTCAGTGTTCTCTTGCTCTGATTTTCAAACATTTTTTAATCTCTCAGCACACAACACAATTCATCCTTGACTTATATGTTCCCTGAGGATTTTGATGAAATTAAATAGAGTGTATTAGTGTCCCGTGACTGCTGTTAAAAACAGAAGCCAGCCACAAACCAGTGGCTTAGAACACAGAAATTTATTTTCTTGCAGTTTTGGAGTACAGAAATCTGAAACGAAGGTGTTGTAGGGCCCTCCACACTCTAGGGGACAAAACATTCCTTACATCTTCCAGCTTCTGGTGACTATTAGCATTCCTTTGCTTATAGCTATATCACCACTGTGATCTCTGCCTAGCTGTCACATCTCTTCTGTATCCGTTTCTCCTCTGTGTGTCCCTTATAAGGACACCTGTTACCCACCTGGATAGTCCAGGATGATCTCTTCATCTCAAGATCTGTACCTTTGTTATTTCAGAGGTCACATTCACAGGTTCTGGGGGATTAGGGTATGGACATATTCCTTCAATCTACTGCTCGAAATAACTAAGAACATGAGCTTTAGAATCAAACTGACCTGGGTTCAAATACCAGCTTCACCACCACTAGTTAATTGAGTCATCTTAACTAATTTACTTAACATCTTTGAGCCTCGGTTTTTGCCAGTTGCTCAGGGTTGTTTGTCGGAGAAGGCAATGGCACCCCACTCCAGTCCTTTTGCTTGGAAAATCCCATGGACGGAGGAGCCTGGTAGGCTGCAGTCCATGGGGTCGCTAAGAGTCAGACACAACTGAGCGACTTCACTTTCACTTTTCACGTTCATGCATTGGAGAAGGAAATGGCAACCCACTCCAGTATTCTTGCTTGGAGAATCCCAGGGACGGGGGAGCCTGGTGGACTGCTGTCTATGGGGTCGCAGAGTCGGACATGACTGAAGCGACTTAGCAGCAGCAGCAGGTTTGTTTGTAAGAAGTAAATAAGCTAATATGTTACCTCCTTCTGTAAACAGTACTCCTCTCATTAATGGTAGGTTTACCCTACCATTACTAGGCTGCAAGCTCCCAACAGCAGGCAGCATCTTGCTTTTCTTCCTCCTCAGGTTCTTCTAATACAAGCCTCCAAGCATTTCATCCTCAGTGAAGACAGGGTGAGAAATCAGCTTAACAAGCTACGCAGGCAAGGACCACCACCAATGACATGAGATTTCACAGACGATAGGAAGTTGGGTTCAAATTCTATGCATCTGAAGGAGGCTGTTAGAGAAGTCCAACAGTGACCCCAGCCTGAGCATTTCAGGGCTCAGATGGGTGGGCTTTGGGCAGAGAATAGAATAATTAGACAGGCATGCAATTGGCCTCACTCAGCTGTGTTGTTACCATTAAAAAAAAAAAAAAAAATCCCTCCCAGTGACCTCATTCCTTGGAGTAGGGCAGGGAAAGATACTCTGGAGAAGCCCCAGAATTTCATAAACAGATCAGAACCCTAAATCCTAGTGAGGGGCCCTTTACCAGACCACAAGCGGGAATTCACCTCCTCATGTTCCCAAGGACGGGCTGCACTGGCATACTACGAACATTTCAACACATCTGAATAACCCAAGAAGCTCATTTTAATGCAGATTTCTGCTTCCCCTCCCACTCCCAGACTGGCTGAATGAAGTTTTAGTGGGTGGGATTAGAAACTAATGATTTCAAACAACCCACTTAGGTAACTCTGATTCACTTGGAGAAAACCGGCCATGATATTCAAATTATAATTCAACCAACCCATCCCTAAACAAGAGCTTAATCTCCAAACACTCTATAGAAGAACTAACATGTCAAACTAGAAACAGAGATTGGGAGTCAAAGAGGATACAGATCCTAGCTTAGGTCCTTCACATAACATCTGTGGAACTGTGGGAAAATTCTCTCTCTGGCTGTCTGTTTCCAGTTCTGTTGAGCAGACCAATATACCTCTCAGGGTTGTGGTGTTAATTAAATGAGACTTATGTAAGGTGGAGAATTATGTGGTGTGCCTTTCCAGCACACAGTAGGTTGAAGCAGAGAGTACTACTATTTACCAATCTATTTCTTCTTTAATACACAGCTAGACTCTATTTCCAAGCATCCTGGCAGTTTGGCACAGTCACGTGACTAGTTGACACCAAGGGAATGATTGTAATTAATGTGATTCTGCTAGACCAAGGCTTGAAGAGGAAATGCAAGTCCTTCCTGTTCTTTCATCTTGCGCCAGTTGGATACAGGCGATGGCCGTAGGAAAGTGGGGAGCTACAACACGGACGGAACCTGGGGGTCTCTGAATCACTGGGTAGAGGAAGGCTACCCACCAATCAGAATATCTGCCTTGGATTTTTTTTTTTTTTGCAAATGAGACCAAGTCCCTGTACCTTCAGGAATTTTATTTTTAACAATGAATGTACAGATGGTCAGAAAAATGTTCATCTTTTTTCTCCACCTTTACATAATAATTACACATTACCTAGAACTGGTTCAAGAGTCTATCTCTGCTCAGAATTTCTTTGTAATATAAAACATGTTCTTGCCTGGAGAATCCCAGGGACGGGGGAGCCTGGTGGGCTTCCGTCTATGGGGTCGCACAGAGTTGGACACGACAGAAGCGACTTAGCAGCAGCAGCAGCAAGCAAATCTTAAGATGGCCTCTCTGAGAGTCCTGTCCTCTGGTTATTCATTCAACTAAACACTAATCTTCAGATTTCTGTGAAGGAATTCTTCAGATATAACTAAAGCTCCAAGCCAATTGGCCTTAACAGGAGGAGATTATCTGGGTGGACCGGATCCAGTCATGTGAGTCTTTTAAATCTCAGAAGGGGGAGTCAGAGAAACTGGAGCGTGAGAAGGCTCCATATGCTCTTGCTGCTCCAGAGATGGAGGGCCATTTGAGAAGGGACCGAGGGTGGCCCCTGGCTAGCAGCCAGGGAGGAAACCAGAACCTCAGACCTACAGCCGCACAGAACTGACTTCTGCCAATAACTTGAAAGAAACTTTGGAAGCAGATTCTTCCCAGAGGTTGCAGAGACGAGCTCCAGCTAGCCAATGCTTACTTTCTGGCCCTGTGATACTCTGAGAAAAAAAACCTCACCAAGCCCACCCAGACTTCTGACCTCCAGAACTGTGAACAAATTCAATTGTGTTGCTTAAACCACTAAGTTTGTGATAATTCGTTACAGCTGCCACAGAAAACCAATACATTTTCTAAATCTGTTTCCTCACCTAGATTTTTTTTTTTTTTTTTAAATAATTCTACGAGGAGGTGGTAGAAAGCAGCTTAGGTGATACCCAAGCATTCTTTTAGTGGAGACGTCGTTCTGTGTCTCCACTGTATATGAGGGAGCCCTGTGGCACTTGGAATCTGAGGGGAACATGGAACAATCTGGGTATTAGTTGCAGCTATATGAGCAGACGATCCACTTCCCATTTCACCAGCCCTCAAATCCAAGCCTTAGATGTGGCAATGCTGTCAAAGAAAATAAAGTTTGGCAAAGTGATTCCAAAGCCACTATGCTGACTTTAACCTCCCAGCAGATTTCCAAGCCTGATGAACGTGGAGGATCTGGCATTTCCCACTGTTCTCCAGGAAGGTGGCTTCTGATGACATCTCCTGGAACCTCCAGCCTGATGCATATACTTATTTCTGCGTCTCTTATGCTAACACACTTTCCAAAAGCAGAACATGTTTCTACACACATTATGCCCTCAACCAAGATGAATTCAAGAAGTTTCTTTTACTATTTTTTTTTTAAGTAAAGGAGGTAGATACATACAAGTATCATCATGAGATACTGAAATAAATGGACAATGGCCAGATTATACATATGGAAATAGAATGCTGGGGGATTTCCTGGCAGTCCAGTGAGGACTTGGCACTCTCACTGTCGAGGTCCTGGATTCAATCCCTCCCGGGTCAGGCAACTAAAATCCTACAGGCTGTGCAGTACAGTTAAAAACAACAACAACAACAACAAAACAAAACAAAAAAAAAACCGACAACCAAAAACACACAAAATAAAAGAACTCTGACCCACAACATGAAGCAACCAGCCCAGGAATCCAAACAACAACCTTTGTAGTGACTGACTCAAAATGGCCAGAATTTGATTAATAACTGATAGCTTCCCTAATTTTTGCCCCCACTTCCAATTTAGGACTAAGTAGAGAAAACTAAATCTCCACCGATACCAACCACAAGGGATGCCCGCACCTAGTTAGCCTGTTAGCCTGCAAACAGGTTTCTTCATGGCAGCAGCTTCCAATCAGAACATAACCCTCCACTATCAAGCTCTTCTACTCCTTTGCCTGCCTTTGAGTCTGCTAAGCAGATGGTGGCTGATGCCCCAGCAAGATCTGGAGAGCTTTCGCTTGCTCTCCTTTAGCTAGTCTTCATTTCTGTACTTATTTTTCAAGCAGATTTAGGGCTCTAAGACATACAGTGACATCCTGTTTTTAGTAATGTTAAGTTATCCACACTAATACCAACAATAAAAGAAAAATTTCTTATTAGGCTACAGGAGTGTTTCATGGAAACTCAGAGTCAAGACAGCATCTGGGCCACGTGAAGTTCCTAAGACCAGAGTCTAGAAGAGTTACCAGAGCTCTCTTACAATCTTGCCTCTTATCTCAGAGAATTTTCTCTACCTTATCTTGTTCCCAACAGAAATCTCTGGTTTTCTGGTCCACAGGGCAGAAAATATGGCCATGAACAAGGCCTATGTCAAATGGTGCTTGTCTAGACAAGGGGGAGTTATTTTAAGAGATAATTCCCCTTTCTCCTTCTTTTTTCTTCTCTTGATCTCTGTCTAGTCTCCAGGGGAAAGGACACAGGGTCTATCTTAGAATAATTCACCAACTATTACAATTCTATATTCTAGGATAAAATAATTCATCCTAGAATAGTCCCCAACCCTGAACCCAGTTGGTGATGGCTGTGGGCAGCCTTGGTTATGACCACGGCAACCAGGAGTCCGTCCCTGCAACCCTTTGGAGGGGAGGGAGGGCTGGGACAGTTTGCAAAGTAAATGGACAGAGGCAGACAACCTGAAAGGGGTTCCCTCCGTTCCTGGCACAGGGAGATGGTAGTTGTGAGGTGCTAGATTCTGTGCCTCCCAGTATCACTAACCAGCATGGTCTAGTTACTGATTTTCCTTGGGAAGACATCCATCCATCCGTCCATTTAACAAACAGCAATTGCACATCCTAGCATCATCGTAGGTGCTAGGTATACCGTGGTGAAAAAACCCATCATCTCTGCCCTCACGGAGAAGAGGATGCCACCACAAAACTGGAAAATTATAACACCGTGAAAAGTATTATGCTCATTCGATAACCCAAATCTGAACAGGGGTGGGGCTGAGGGGGGAGCTGTTTTAAGAAGTGTGTCCTTAAAGAACAGGTATCTGAAAGGAAGCTTGAAATTTAGGGAGGTTGGTAGAAATGAAGGACGGAGGAATGCTCCCGGCAGAATCAAATTCACGATCCAGGAGGGACGTTTAGGGATACCAAAGGACTGAATAGTATTGCAAAGTTGACATGAGAAGTATTAGGGTGAGAGCACTGGGAGGTAGACGAGAGAGGGGGTAGAGGCCAGGTCTCTGGGACTTGAAAGCCATAAATATATGATGACACCTAGGGCTCTTTACTGGAGAAGGCAATGGCACCCCACTCCAGTACTCTTGCCTGGAAAATCCCATGGACGGAGGAGCCTGGTGGGCTGCAGTCCATGGGGTCGCTACTAGTCGAACACGACTGAGCGACTTCACTTTCACTTTTCACGTTCATGCATTGGAGAAGGAAATGGCAACCCACTCCAGTGTTCTTGCCTGGAGAATCCCAGGGACGGGGGAGCCTGGTGAGCTGCCGTCTATGGGGTCGCACAGAGTCAGACACGACTGAAGTGACTTAGCAGCAGCAGCAGCAGCAGGGCTCCTTACACAGGAGTGACCTGGATTACTAGATTTACATTCTTGAAAGGTCACCAACGCTAGTAAAGAATTGGGCATATCTGAAAATTGAGAGAGCCAGTTGGGCAAGTTCGTTCTACTAATCTTGGGGTTCTAAGGTAAACTGAAAAGGCCTGGAGATAGAGAAGAGCAAATTCATTCAAGAGATGTTATCAAATGGATCAAAAAGGCCACGCTGTGGGTTGAGTGGTGGCAGGAAGATATAGAGATATCAAGTTATTACTTGAAATAATGGAAGAAAGACTGAAATAAATTGATTGTCACCATTTATTGGCGGGATCATAGGCTGAATCATCGAAGAACCTAAACCATCCCATTTTGTTAAAAAAGACTCCATTTTAGAGTTCTGAGGAAAGAGTCTTTGGAAATCCCCTGACCTCACCCCACCACCTGCGAGCCTTTATGTTCAGGACTTATGACCTGCCCGGGAAATTTGAATTAAGCCTGGGAAATGGGAACCGATCAGAACCTCTGCTTAGCTCGGGAAATGAAAACCAATTAGAACCCAGCACTTAACCCTTCCACAGAAGGTAACCAATTAGATGTCTCCCAACCCAGAAACTCCCGTTTTTCGAGTTTTCGTGCGAGAATACCCTATATAAGCAATGAAACCTAGAGTTCAAGGCTCCTCCTTATAGCCGCTGCCACGGTGTCAGTGGGAGCCCCAGCTCGAGCTTGGTAATGAAAACTCTCTTGCTTTTGCATCGATATCAGCTCCCTGGTGGTCATTGGGAGATTTTGCGACTTGGGCATAACATCATGAGCCTTCTTGCAAGCCTCATCTAAAGCTTGCTCAATTCAGAGATCATATCTGAGCAAGGAGGAGCTTATGAGTCAGTCACCTATCAATGTGATCTTGCGAGCTTTCTTGTCTCCAAGAGACAAAGGAGAAGAGAAGAACATTTTAGGATTATCATTATGAAAATTCATTTAAATATACTGAAAAACCAAAGTGGTGGGGTAAGGGGGAGAACTGAAAATCTGATTTTGTCTCAACCACCATGTAGAACTGGGACAGAAACAACCAATTAGGCAGAAATCCAACTTGGATTACAAAAAGTTAGTTCATCAGTAAGACCAGTACCGACTGTAAAATCAGATGCAAAGGAGAGCCAATTAAGCACGAAAGTTTCACTGTGATAACATGTAATGAGAGCCAAACTGTACTAAGTATTTAAGTTTCCTGCCAAGGAGAAATATCATCTTCCCTGGTGGCAAAAGTCAGAATTTCATGACATCAGCCAGATAACCACAAAAGAATGTATCTTGTAATACAAAATGCCTCTAAGTCATCATGAGACTATGCTTTCCCTAGCCAACTAACCAACATTCATCATGTACTGAGGTATTTGTTTAACAAACACATTCCATTTCATAACCACACTCTAAGCTGACAGATTGGATAGAGAGATACCTAAAACACAAGCTATACAACTTATTTTTTTCTTCTATGTTGTGAGATATTAAAAGTTTTGGACATATCACCCTTCCTGTATTAAAAATAACAGATTAGTTATGTGGATAACTGCCTTTTTTGTTCAAATAAAATTTACAAATTTTAATCTGGTTATGAAATAAACTGTCATAAATTTTCCTTTTTTTGTTTACATTCAAAAGTAATTCTTAATAAAAATTTCTAAATTGAAATTTTAATCTCAAACGAAACATATTCACTATAGAAGTTTTCAAAGGAGAAACTTAAAAATCACCCTAATTCCAATACCCAGGAATGATCACATCTGTAAGTTAAGACACATTGACCTCATGTATAACAAGGGGAAAAAGTACATTGTAAGAATTTTTTAAAATCTTATTCCCCATTATAGTAGATTGTATTATTGTTCAAAATATCAGCTTCCCCACTCTGGGGGAGGGTAACACTTGCCTGCCTCGTTGCACTAGACTTGACTATGTGACTTGAGACACCTCTCCTTGTGGGAAGATTATATTTCCCCACCCTGTTGACCTCAAGAGTGGCCATATGATGTGCTTTGATCAATGCAGTGATAACAAATGTGATGTATACCACCTCAAGGAAGCAGCTTTGGGAGTCACTTTGTGATTCTGCCAGTGTTCTTTCTTGAACCCAATGTATATGAGGAAAAAAAAACAAAAAACATTCTTCCTCCATTCTTCTGAGACCTCTGAAATATAACACATTAACAAAAGAAAAATAGACACATTTATTAACATGCATACCTCACATATACATGAAAGATACTCAAGGGAAAACTGGCTCCCCAAAGTGGCTTACAATTCACGTACATACCATCTTAATAGGGAAAGGAGAAAGGGGACATAGGCATCTTAGGGAAGAGTAAATGATTTTTAAGATAAATAAATGGACCCTTAGAAGAACAGATGGGGGGTTATGTTGAAATCTGGGTGTGGGGGCAACTTCTAGTCTCCTTTGGTTGATGATAGTCTCCAGGGAAGGGACTGTCAACTACAAACGGGTACTTGCCAAGTGCATTTGCCATCTGCCTCTTTGGAGATTGAACCCTGGGCTGCTGCAGCTGCTGACCTTCAACACTCCCCAAGGGAGTTCAGGGTGAAGAGTGAGGCGCTTTGTGCTCCAGGAAAACTGGCAGAAGAGGACTTTGGATAGTTAGGTATTTTCAGGAACTGATTTCAAGATCCCAATCCTCAAATCTAGAAAAGCACTAAAGCCCTTTATAGTGACATCACCTCCTTGTGACTAGCAGAAAATCTTCTGTAAGATAAGTTCATGATTGTGTGACTTCCTCATTCACCAAAATCACATATATTGACCTTGAAAGTTTTTTTCACAGATATGCTTCTTAACTATATAGGGGCTGGGCTTCCCTTGTGGATCAGCTGGTAATGCAGGAGACCTGAGTTCAGTCCCTGCACTGGGAAGATCCCCTGGAGAAGGGAAAGGCTACCCACTTCAGTGTTATGACCTGGAGAATTCCATGGACTGTATAGTCCATGGGGTCACAAAGAGTTGGACACGACTGAGCGACTTTGACTTCACTTCACTTGCCCCACTACTTCTCTGGAGCAATTTCTCAGCACTATCTGAGGTATTGTTTCCTGGGCAGAAATCCTCATTTTGCTCCCCAAAACACTTAACTCAAAACTCTCACATCGTGCATCTTTTTAGTCAACAGGGTCTATGACTATTGAGTCCCTTTTGGAGGATCTGTCTATAAGCAGGCAAGGGGCATTCAGAGAAAGCCTCTCCCTGCTTTGCCCCTTACTTGCTATAGCTCAGAATAATCGACGCATCCAAGTGGCATATTTTGGGGTGGGATGTTGTGCTACCCTTTATTTTATACATCATGTATACATGGGAAACATACAGGAAAAATCAGTAACTCTCAAAAGTAGCTTAGAACTCAGATTTAAATACCATCTTTCAGTTCAGTTGCTCAGTCGTGTCCGACTCTTTGCAACCCCACGAATCGCAGCACGCCAGGCCTCCCTGTCCATCACCAAATCCCAGAGTTCACTCAGACTCATGCCCATCGAGTCGGTGATGCCATCCAGCCATCTCATCCTCGGTTGTCCCCTTCTTCTCCTGCCCCCAATCCCTCCCAGCATCACAGTCTTTTCCAATAAGTCAACTCTTCACGAGGTGGCCAATACTGGAGCTTCAGCTTTAGCATCATTCCTTCCAAAGAAATCCCAAGGCCTATCTCCTTCAGAATGGACTGGTTGGATCTCCTTGCAGTCCAAGGGACTCTCAAGAGTCTTCTCCAACACCACAGTTCAAAAGCATCAATTCTTCGGCACTCAGTCTTCTTCACAGTCCAACTCTCACATCCATATATGACCACTGGAAAAACCATAGCCTTGACTAGACGGACCTTAGTCAGCAAAGTAATATCTCTGGTTTTGAATATGCTATCTAGGTTGGTCATAACTTTTCTTCCAAGGAGTAAGCGTCTTTTGATTTCATGGCTGCAGTCACCATCTGCAGTGATTTTGGAGCCCAAAAAAATAAAGTCGGACACTGTTTCCACTGTTTCCCCATCTATTTCCCATGAAGTGATGGGACCAGATGCCATGATCTTCGTTTTCTGAATGTTGAGCTTTAAGCCAACTTTTTCACTCTCCTCTTTCACTTTCATCAAGAGGCTTTTTAGTTCCTCTTCACTTTCTGCCATAAAGGTGGTGTCATCTGCATA
>SJYA01003804.1:0-49967 GCA_006410615.1 Neotragus moschatus | reverse complement strand
ACATTAGGAAGGTTAATAAACATCATTTTGCTAGTGATAATGACGTTATGCCATGTGTTGTATGGAATGGAAAGATCTAATGGACTCCTGCCCTTGAGCTTTATAAACTAAGATAATGATTTATAGGACATTGACAGAGAAGATGGTTTGGTATTTACCTTTTGCGTAACTAGAATGTAGAGAGTGAGGAGGGTGCTTATACCCATTTTGTGTCAGGGTAATCAGAAAATGAACGTGAATCGTTCTTTCTCACTTTGGTTTTCTACTTTACTGCTTTCCTCCTTGGCTTAGATAATAATCAGGAGCTGAGATATTTATTTGGTTTGATCGTAAATGCTCAAATTCATACAACTGGTAAGAAATAGCTGCTTTTAAGCTGTTTGCTAGTGAATAATAGAGGATTTAAGTATTGTGAATAAAAGAGTAATGAGTCCTGTCATTTGAATTTTGTAATTATTTCCCAGAATTACAAGGAACACTATCAAATAGTATTATCCTTAAGATACAAGACACTGCATACAAAAGCAGGGTGTAAAATGCTTTCCTAAGAATACAGCGAGCTGTATATTAAGTGTTCATGCTTGGTGTTCCTTCCAGGATCCAAGGATTCTGTAGCTACAATGTTGTCGAGGCTTTTCCGCATGCACGGCCTCTTTGTGGCCTCCCATCCCTGGGAAGTCATCGTGGGGACGGTGACGCTGACCATCTGCATGATGTCCATGAACGTGTTTACTGGCAACAGTAAGATCTGTGGCTGGAATTACGAATGTCCGAAGTTTGAAGAGGTTTGTGACTCAATTACATTTCAAATTTCTCCGTTTAGAAACCATATAATCAAAAAAACGTAGGAGTAAAATTTTTATTTCCGTATTCATAACTTACCTCAAATTTTCATTTACTTATATTTACTTGTATTTACTTATACAGATACTTTGCTTTTGCTTTTGGTATGCAAATGAGTGTAATTGACTTGACCTGAGAAATCTAGCTTTCCTAAGTGACTTAACAGTGAAAAATGATTGGCTTAGACATTGGATGTTTAAAAGTTGGGAGTTAATATTTTATTTGCATTTTAATCTTTTACTTGTTGCCTGCATTATCATAATGATACATAAGCTAATGATGCCATACAAAATAAAAATTCTTATTTTCGATTTGGACTTTTCTTTTCTGTCTCTCCCGATAGGATGTTTTGAGCAGCGACATCATAATTCTGACAATAACACGATGCATAGCAATATTGTATATTTACTTCCAGTTCCAGAATTTACGCCAACTTGGATCAAAATATATTTTGGGTAATCATTTTATATATGAACCTTTTTGTGGCTTATCAACTTTTCTATTTCCTGTGGAAATGTGCCTGTTTAAATCACACGGGTGGAAGTGTGTGTGTTGCTTAGCGTGTGCTGCGTGTATTCAGTAGTTTCATTTCTTTTCATTCAGGTTAGACATTCTGCTCTTTGAGACCTTAATAATCTGGAGAGAATAATATTTCCTTCAGAATATTGTAGGGCTATATGTTCTTATGTGTGTAATAAGGATGATTTTTTTCAGTTTGTTACATTTCGTCCTTTATAGGTATTGCTGGGCTCTTCACCATTTTCTCCAGTTTTGTATTCAGCACAGTTGTCATTCACTTCTTAGATAAAGAATTGACAGGTTTGAAGTAAGTATTTAAAGCATAAATATACGTTCTTCCAAAATATATTAAGAACTTTTCTACTCCATGTTACAAAGCATTGTAATATTTAAATTAGCAAAAGTTTATGGAAAATAGGGGAACCTTTTTCATGAAATCCACTAGCTAATACCTGTTAATGTTTTGCTGTGTTTCGTTCCCCGTTTTTTTTTATGCTTAGAGAAGACTTCTGAGGTCCTACTCTATATACTGCTTTATAACTTTTATGCTTATGAAAAGTTATAAACATCTTTGCATGTCCTTAACAGCTAGCTGTCTAGTATTTTCCTATGCGAATATATTGTAGTTTATGTACTTAATCCTCTGAGTTGGATTTTTTGTTATTTAACTTCTTTCATTAATAACAATACCATGATAAATGTCTTCGTGGCAAGTTTTTGTTCTTATTTTCTTGGGATACATCTGTAGGAGTGAAACAGTAGCCACTGTAGGTCTTTAGGGCTTTTAAGGGTCATTATTGCCAACTTAACTCTCCAGAAAAGTTATCCTTCCTTAGATAGTATTTCAATTAATGAGAAAAGAATTACACACAGTATACTAGTTTTCCCTAATACCTGGAAACACAGCTCTCCTATGAAAGCCTTTGTAAGTGACGAAGCAATTACCTTAGAACACATCTTACCAATGGATGCACACAGTGCGTATCTTTGAACTCAGTCATGTTCGACTCCTTGTGACCCTGTGGACTGTAGCCCTCCAGGCTCCTCAGACCATAGGAATTCCCAGGCCAGAATACTGGAGTGGGTTTCCATTTCTTCCTCCAGGGGATCTTCCCCACCCAGGGACTGAACCCAGGTCTCCTGCCTAGCAGGGGCATTCTTTCCACTGAGCCGTGGGGAAGCTCTGGATGCATGCAGTAAGTCGAGACTCAGCTCAGGTGCACTTCAGAGCCGCGGCGGCTTGGTGCTGAGATGCTAAGCACAGTCCCTGGGCAGTGCCACTCTGCTCCAGGTGCCCACGGCCTCTGCAATGGCTCCCTCAACAAGCACTACATGCCATTTTCACTTGGCACCTTTTTTTGTAAGAGTGAAAGCCCTCTTTGCATTTCTTTTGGTTAGCAAAAATGAGTACTATGTAAGTCTTTCTTAAAAGTGAAGTGGCATCAAGCGAGCTTTTGAAAAGTGGGGGATACCTGTCTTCCACTGTTTTCCCCCACACTAATTCACAAGGATGCATTTTTTTTCCTTTACTAATGATGCTGTTTTGCTCTAAAATTATCCAAAGGTGTTTCTGTGTAAGTGTATTTACATTTTTAAGCATTAAAAATCTTCTTAAATAGTTTGGCTAATAAATTTAGCTTTGAGGTTGTCCGAGGAGTGTAGGGTATACCTCTTGGTCTGTAAAAGGTACACCAGGGCAAAGTTTGGTTTTAGGAAGGGATTTTTAGTGATGTTTTTCTTTTGTTAAATATACCTGATCATGTTATTTTCTTCCCCGCAGTGAAGCTTTGCCCTTTTTCCTGCTGCTGGTCGACCTTTCCAGAGCAAGTGCGCTAGCCAAGTTTGCCCTCAGTTCTAACTCACAGGTATTATTGATAAGACCTGAATGTAGGTGGCATTCTTTTCTCTCAGGTTGTTTACATTAATAGGAAAGATTAATAGAGCTGCTTCTTAGTCCATGATTCATGAATTGCGTATAATTTTGTCCAGTCTTAAGACTGGTCTTAGGTACCCTAGGAACTGTCCCATTAATTGTAATTCCACAGCTTCTAAAATTTGGAATTTTCTCCATTTTCTTTTTTGAAGGTTTGTCTTTTGGATAAATTACAGTATCTACCTATTGAAACGCGTTAGCGAACAGACAGGATCTAAGGGAAGAATCTCAGGGTAGATTGATTTCTAAACCCGTTAAATTAACACTAGCATTATTTCATCGAACGTTTCATCTTGGTGTTCATTAGTCACTTTAAAGAATGTAGCATTTTTAGTAATACTGAGTATAAAATACCATGTACTTCTGCTCTGAGCATGTATTTGATGAATATTTATGATCATTTGAGCATTTTGACAAGGATATTTAAGTTTCATAATACTAACATGATCTCACAAAATTTGAAACTAAGAACTTGTGTCAGTGAGTGGTAGCCAAAATATAAAATGATGTAGGAATTTATATAGGATTTACATGGCAGGTCTCATATACTTCCTCAAAGGAATCTTCCTAAGAAATAACTCAGTCAGTGGGTAGGGAATGCAGAGCAGTGTACATATTCTTTTTTTAGACCTTTATATTATTAGTATCCTTTATATCTGGAATGCCTGTTAGTCTTATCATATTGTGTATTTTATTCTTAATATAGTAAATTCGATTTAGTAAAAGCCCTGGGATGCTCTAAAAGTTCTTAAAATTATTTCCTACCTTCTCCTCATTTGCCCTGTTTGTCTGTTTTAGGATGAAGTAAGGGAGAACATTGCTCGTGGGATGGCAGTTTTAGGTCCCACCTTCACGCTGGATGCTCTTGTAGAATGTCTTGTGATTGGAGTTGGTACCATGTCAGGTTTGTAAACAATTTTTAATATACTTTAAAATTAACTGGTAGAAGAGAGAGAGGAACACATTCAGTTCAGTTCAGTAGCTCAGTCGTGTCTGACTCTCTGCGACCCCATGAATCGCAGCACGCCAGGCCTCCCTGTCCATCACCAACTCCCAGAGTTCACTCAGACTCACTCAGACTCACTCAGCCCATCGAGTCAGTGATGCCATCCCGCCATCTCATCCTCTGTCATCCCCTTCTCCTCCTGCCCCCAATCCCTCCTAGCATCAGAGTCTTTTTCAATGAGTCAACCCTTCGCATGAGGTGGCCAAAGTCCTGGAGTTTCAGCTTCAGCATCATTCCTTCCAAAGAAATCCCAGGGCCAATCTCCTTCAGAATGGACTGGTTGGATCTCCTTGCAGTCCAAGGGACTCTCAAGAGTCTTCTCCAACACCACAGTTCAAAAGCATCAATTCTTCGGTGCTCAGCTTTCTTCACAGTACAACTCTCACATCCATACATGACCACTGGAAAAACCATAGCCTTGACTAGACGGACCTTAGTCGGCAAAGTAATGTCTCTGCTTTTGAATATACTGTCTAGATTAGTCATAACCTTTCTTCCAAGGAGTAAGCGTCTTTTAATTTCATGGCTGCAGTCACCATCTGCAGTGATTTTGGAGCCCTCCAAAATAAAGTCTGCCACTGTTTCCACTGTTGCCCCATCTATTTGCCATGAAGTGATGGGACCAGATGCCATGATCTTCGTTTTCTGAATGTTGAGCTTTAAGCCAACTTTTTCACTCTCCACTTTCAGTTTCATCAAGAGGCTTTTCATTTCCTCTTCACTCTCTGCCATAAGAGTGGTGTCATCTGCATATCTGAGGTTATTGATATTTCTCCCTGCGAACACATTATATTGTATTAAAGTCTGACTTTTAAAAGTCTGACATTACAAAATTTTTTTAAAATTTTAATTGCATGAATATGTAGGTGTATCTGATCTGGCTTTTTGTCTGCCTGCTTTAGTGAAAACTGAGCAGGTTACTGATTTGTTTTCATTCTTACTCTCTCATCTTTTCTGGTGCTCCACTTTTTTGATGACTTTAAGGTGTTTTTGTCTAGTTTTTAACCAAGATTGTACTCTAGGCTCATTTAGAAAGCCATCTTCCAGCCCCTGATGTCATCTGGACTGACTTTAATGAATTGGTTCCTTCTGTTTTAACTGTCATGTAGGAAAAGGCAATGGCACCCCACTCCAGTACTCTTGCCTGGGAAATCCCATGGACGGAGGAGGCTGATGGACTATAGTTAATGGGGTCGCGAAGAGTCAGACACGACTGAGGGACTTCACTTTCACTTTTCACTTTCATGCATTGGAGAGGGAAGTGGCAACCCACTCCAGTGTTCTTGCCTGGAGAATCCCAGGGACGGCGGAGCCTGGTGGGCTGCCATCTATGGGGTCACACAGAGTCGGACACGACTGAAGCGACTTAGTAGCAGCAGCAGCAGGAGACAATGCAAAAGTTGGGAGTTGGACAGATCTGAGTTGGGTCCACCTAACAGAGTGGTTAGGAAGATTTATGCAGTATTTAATCAGTATGCAGTACATCTTAGCACTGAGCCAGCATTGACCCTAAAATATTTGTTTATTCATCCTTAACTGGACAGTAGAGAACTAGGTGTTAAACATCAAACATAGGATTCCATTATATAGGACAGAAATTAAGGCCTCATGGAAATTCGCCAGAAAGAATATATCATGCTGTTGCCAAGGTTTCCTAATCATTGAGACTAGACTTCATGGCTTTCTCATGAGGGCCACACTTGGCTAACTGCTCTTCTAGTGTATTTCCTGGTGCCCTCAATTAGGGGTTTTATTCCTTCAGAAGAAAATCAACTTTTAAGAGAGTAGTTAGTTGTCATTATTAGTTGAGATCTGTTCACTAGATTGTATAAGTATATATAATGTTTCTTCTAACTTTCTGAGGGTAAATTTATTATTTATTCAGTTACTTAATCTATCATTCAAAACTTACTCAGCAAAGAATATTTTTAAAAAAGTTTAAAAATGTGTATTTCTTAAAATTTACTTTTTTGGGGTACAGTTTTAAATTTTGACAAAGATGTAGTCATGTAACTGCCACCACAGTCAAGAAAGCATTTTTGACCAGGTGAAAATATAACTGTTTATTCAAGAACAGTATATAAGAAGATGAGAGGATTATCTGGGATCTTGGAAAGCAGTGGAAACTGATATGGGAAATAGGGCAATGACTTTGGTCAGGATAAGACACATGGATGAAGAAAGCGATTCAGTTTGATGTTGGCAAAGCCAGCAAGGAGGCGTTTACAGCCATATAGAAATGGGGAAATTAGTGATTTGGCTTAGAGTAGAATAAAAGGATGTACTTAATACTTATTAACAAGGAAGTAATGCTTGGGAAAGCCAGTAGAAAAGAAAAAACACTTTACTTCTTGGAAGTATATAGTGCTGTCCCGTTGTAGCAACAAAGTGGCACAAAGAAACTGTGCCCCTGGGCCAGAGTGAGGAAGAATGCCTGGAGAGCCTGAGGGAGCAACGTAGCCCCTGCTGTACAGAGGGAAAGACCGGGAAGCGGGGCTCAGAGCATCGGTCAAGCATGGTTTTGGTAGTCTCCAGTTTGAGAAGATTCTGTCTGGCTACTGTTGAAATGTAGTTGTTCTTAATGCTTTTGACATTGTAATTTTGCATTCTCTTGAATTTCTGCCTTAGTAATAGCTATAGAATTTTTAGGAAATACTGTCTATGCTTTTTTCTTTCATTTAGTCCAGTGATCTAATACAATTCAGAAAATAAAATCCAATGTTGAATTTTTTTTTAAGTTTTGTATTACTCTAGTTAGCAGTTTTTATGGGAGAAGGGAATCAATTTTTATGTTTTCAAAACATTTTTATTTTTAATATGAATAATGTCAGAAATATGTTTTATATTCAAGTTTATTTGTAAATCGAGGGAGTAGGATTTGATAATCCAATCTTTTCCTAGCTCTGTTCCCTTCTATTTGAGAGGATTACCAAATGACACCTGAAACATTTGTTAATTTTGGATGTTGGGTTGCCTTTCTGTGTTACATCATTTTTCAAAGAGAGCAATGAAATGAACTGAAATTTTAAGACCGTCAATAGCTACCACAGAGGTTATGCTGAAATGACAGTTAATCAGTGCACATAAAGTGCTTACTATGACGCTATATCAAGAATGATAGAACAGGCAGTGTGTTTTACAAAAAGTCCTTGGCCCGCAGATGAATTGCTTCTGTGGTGATGAATGGGATTGGACTAGTGGGATAACTGGGTGGAAGGCATTTGCCCCATTAGAGTTCTGTCCCTGATATCTATCCTGTCTCAAAACAGAGTACTGCCGTTTGATGCAAGGGGGTGATCAGGCGGCATTAAGCACTGCCGTGCCTGACACTGTGACTCCGGGGACGTGGGAGGGGGCAGGGTCTCTGCCTTCAAGGGAGCTGTTCCCCTTGCCCTCGGGCTTCGCAGCACTTCTGAGCTCCTGGCTTCCTTTTCCAGTAGATGGCAAAGAGCTTAGTATGCCAGTACTGTCACGTATTTGTCTACCTATAGGAAGAGCCTTGTGATGTAGGCAGCCTCAGAAGTACACATCCTGCTTACTCCCTGGTTCACGCTTTTCGTTTTCCTCCACCCAGGGGTGCGTCAGCTCGAAATCATGTGCTGCTTTGGCTGCATGTCGGTTCTCGCCAACTACTTTGTGTTCATGACTTTCTTCCCAGCTTGTGTGTCCTTGGTTCTAGAGGTAAGAGCTGTTCTTACTTACGACACCAGTAGAAGAAGATTTCTCATTACGTTAGTTCACCTAAAGACAGTCGGCACCTTCTAACGTCATCCTGACTTCCTTTGTAGCTTTCTCGGGAAAGCCGCGAGGGCCGTCCAATCTGGCAGCTCAGCCATTTTGCCCGAGTCTTAGAAGAAGAAGAAAATAAGCCGAATCCTGTTACTCAGAGGGTTAAGATGATTATGGTAAGTACATAATTTCTTTTCCTTTCATTATCTTTGCTTCCAGTAGCATATTCTGCTTTTCAGGGTTATTTTTTTCCCCCTTTTTGTCTTTCTACAACTTTTGGCTCTTGCACTGATATTCCTCTTACTTTCTCCCCCCCCCCCTTATCTTTTTCCTCATTCCTTATAAGATCACTGGTCTTCTCTCTGCCCTAAATAGATTTTTCAAATCCTTCCACTTTCTCTTTTCTTTGCAACTCTGTTCTTTTGGGGGAATGTTCTCAGCCTTTCACTGGGGTTGTCCCTTTGCTCAGTCACGTAGCAAGCCTGGGGCTTTCTTTACCTGGTGAGGGAGGGCATGGGAGGAAGACAGTGTTCGGTTATCCATTTGCAAAATGTGAGTTTAGGCTCCATGGATATGTAGAGGGTACATGGTTTTTAAACTTTTATTTCAGTCTCTAGGCTTGGTTCTTGTTCACGCTCACAGTCGCTGGATAGCTGATCCTTCTCCTCAAAACAGCACAGCAGACAATTCTAAGGTTTCTTTAGGACTGGATGAAAATGTGTCCAAGAGAATTGAACCGAGTGTTTCCCTCTGGCAGTTTTATCTCTCTAAGTAAGTTCCCTGAGCCCTACTTTGAATCTTAGCACTCTGTGCTTCTGACAGTTTAGGTTATGCCCTTTTTATTTCTGAGTAATAACATTTTAATTTGCTTTCTTTCTTTAGAATGATCAGCATGGATATTGAACAAGTTATTACCCTAAGTTTAGCTCTCCTTCTGGCTGTCAAGTATATCTTCTTTGAACAAGCAGAGACAGAATCTACACTCTCGTTAAAAAATCCTATCACATCTCCTGTAGTGTCCCCAAAGAAAGTCACAGACGACTGTTGTAGACGTGACCCTGTACTGGTCAGAAATGACCAGAAATTCCATGCAATGGAGGAGGAGGCCCGGAAAAACAAAGAAAGAAAAGGTGATTTCTTATTCTCTTCATTTTCTGTTCTTCCAATGTTGATTTGTGAAGAAGTTGAGTCTTTTTTAAAGCACAAATTAAGTGTCTGAGATTTCTTTTGATCTCTTAACAGTTGAAGTTATAAAACCCTTACTGGCAGAAAATGACACGTCAAACAGAGCTACATTTGTGCTGGGTAACTCCTCCTTCCTCGATGCTTCACTGGAACTAGAGGCACAGGAACCTGAAATTGAACTTCCCGTGGAGCCTCGGCCTAATGAAGAATGTCTGCAGATTCTTGAGAATGCAGAGGTGAGAAGATAGACTCAAGCTTGCTATCTTTCTTAAGAAAAGGAGTTTTTTTATTAAAGGAAGGAAGGAAGTTACCGCTTCTGAGTACCTGTAAGTTCTCAGCACAGTGTTACATGGTTTACAGGTCCTGGTCTCATTATTTATTTCCTGCAACCTTGTAAGATAGGTATAATTTTCTCCATTTTTCAGATGAGAAAATGTTGGCTCTAGGAGGGTTAATTAAGTATGTCCCAAAGTAAAACAGAAAACGCTCAATCTGGGATCAGGAGTCCAGGCTTTACTGACTGAAGACTGTGTGCTTTCTGCTATCGTTTGATAAAGACAGGAGCAACTGCTGTATTGTATGTGTGTGTTAAGGCTCAGGAGCGCTTTGGCACAGAAATGAATTTCAGAGAAAGAAGAGAGGTTTGAGGGGCTTTTTGAGTTTTTAAAGTAAGCCTGATGCTCCTGAGGAGGCTTGTTTTCTTTCTGATGTTTGAAAATGATGTCCTGCTGACAATCCCTGTTTGACTTAGGGGTTTAGCATGACTGTTATGTTCCAGTCCTATCTGCTTACCCTGATTCATTCCGAATTTATGTGCATATGAATGAGAGTAGATTTTGTTTATCACTTTCCCTCATTCTTATTAATACGTGTACCAGTATCTCAACTGCCATGCTACATACAGAACTTATAGGGTGGGTGTCAGAATCTTAATTGTGAAATTTTTTCCCCCATGTATGTCACTTGCAAAATTCAGTGTTTTGGCTTAACATTTTGTTTAGCTTCGCATTTTTATAAAGAATTTTTATTTTGATGTTCTAATTTCTATTCAGATCATCTCCTTCTTTAGAACTTCAAAGTACTTTTAGTTCTGCAGAGAGCACTGTTTGTATAACATGTTCTATTTATTATGAATGGTATTGAAGTATGATTCTTCAAGTCTATTTTCATTTCCCTCTCTCAACTCCCTTCCATTTATTTACTTCCGTTTCTTTAGAAAGGTGCAAAATTCCTTAGTGATGCTGAGATCATCCAGTTGGTCAATGCAAAGCATATCCCAGCTTACAAATTGGAAACTCTGATGGAAACCCATGAACGAGGTGTATCTATTCGCCGACAGCTACTTTCCAGAAAACTTCCAGAGCCTTCTTCTCTCCAGTATCTACCTTACAGGGACTATAATTACTCCTTGGTACGTTATTTTCTGTATTTGAGCAGGTTTGCTTTATAGCTTTAGGCTTTCAGTCTTCTTCTTGATTCGTCGTTTAAACTTTCATAGTTCTATAAAACATTTTCCTTGAATTCATTTTACTGTAATTTTGTATTCTACTTATGGTATAGGTCATCAAAATTTAAAAATACTTTCCCTGTTATTTGCAGTCATTACTCAAGAGTTTAGTGTTTTCAAGACTTTTTAAAGAGTAAATGAAAAAACTGGTTGAAAATAATACACTAAAGGATTAAGTTTGAAGGAATGACGGGGGTCGGGTGTTTGGTCCATAGATTTTCACTCGGTGCCTGACTTCACCTTTTAGGTGATGGGCGCTTGCTGTGAGAACGTGATTGGATATATGCCCATCCCCGTTGGAGTGGCGGGACCTCTGTGCTTGGATGGAAGAGAATTTCAGGTCCCAATGGCAACAACAGAAGGCTGTCTGGTGGCCAGCACTAATAGAGGCTGCAGAGCAATAGGCGTAAGTGGGCACTGGTGTCTCTGCCTCTCAGGATGCTCTCTAGGCAGAGACGAGATTTGGGGACAGTCAAGGAGACCTTTTGGGACAAGCAGAATTTTTTTCAGGATTAACGTCTGCTCTTGTCACACCCTCTGGATAGCTTGGTGGCGGTGCCAGCAGCCGAGTCCTTGCAGATGGGATGACTCGCGGCCCAGTGGTGCGTTTTCCCCGTGCTTGTGACTCTGCAGAAGTGAAAGCCTGGCTTGAGACACCGGAAGGGTTCACAGTGATAAAGGAAGCATTCGACAGCACCAGCAGGTGTGTGTGGAGGGGAGGGGGGAACGGGGCTTATATGTGCATTCACATTTATTTCAGAACCAGCGCCATACCTCGGATGACTAAATATAACTGTAAACATATTGCCTTCTTAAGATGATGTAACGAAACATCAATTTTAAATCCATGCTTTCAGAGTAGTGATGTTAATTCTTGGTTGGGATGGAGTGGGTGGGGTGGGGTGGGGTGGGCAGAGCAGAATATTGATTTCAGTGAATATCTACATAGAGGTTATATTGGATTTACAAGGCTCATTTTGATTAGGGTATTACTTTGCCCTAGAACAGTTTTGATCTAAAATTGCCCTAGGGCAGGATTGCCTGAGAAAAAGATTTTCCAAGCAGGATAGAAGTAAATAAATAGTATAGTAGATCTACTTTGACTACAGAAAATTAAATTGATAAGGATAGTCAATACAAATGATAACCCCAGTATAGTTCAAGCTTCTACGCTTGTTTTTATATGAACTTTTAAAGTGTATTTGTCATGAAATGACTTTCTGCATCCCTTCCCTTCTTGCAACATGTAAGAATGAGATACAGCTGAAGCAGTATTCTAATAGAATATTTAATTAAAGAAGAAAATACTTTTAATATGTAGTCTCCATGAGTTTTCTCTTAAGTATAAAATAAACCAGCAAAGCTAGACTTTAGGATAACATCCATTTTCTTAAAAAAAAAGTCTTTGCTGCTTTTGTTTAAAGGTTTGCACGTCTACAGAAACTGCATATGAGTGTGGCCGGACGCAACCTTTACATCCGTTTTCAGTCCAGGTCAGGTGATGCCATGGGGATGAACATGATTTCAAAGGTGAGCACGGATGGACTGTAATAGAATTTGCTGGAGTAATAATCCCTGAAGAGGGGAACAGAATCACTCTTTATGTCCACCTATATTTTTGAATTTTTCACCCTGTGCACATACTACTTACTCAAGGAGTTAAGTGATTGAAAGATTTTATTGAAAGGTCAATATTGATACATGTAGGTCATGTTATATAAATCAGGCATTTGTTGGTTGGTATTGTTCATATTTGAGATATTTAATCTAGAGTTAGCATTGAGCATGTTCCAGGTCTACACTGAAGGGCTGGGAGGAATCTGGGGATTAGTGCTTCAGAACTTGGACCTGTAATCCTGAAAGCTGACTTCTTCTAGAGACTTCAAAACACACGTTTAGAAGCCAGGTTCATGAGTGTGTAGTTCCTTTAATTATCTCCTTATGAGAAGACTGTGTATAGCTCATCTTTTTTCTACTAATATTTGTTATTTATCAGACAGAAATGTAAAATTTTAAAGTCAACTAGTCAGGCTAATTATGCTTTCCCAGTTATAAGGACTATTCAGAAAGAGAGTATAGTGACTAAATACATATGCTATAAAAATTTCCAGTAAATAGCAGTTCCTGAAGAAAAAATTACAAATAGAATTACTTTGACCCAGCAATTCCACTTTTGCGTAGATACCCAAAAGAACTGAAAGCAGAGACTCAAAAAGATGTTGGAATAGCCACGTTCATAGCAGCGTTCAGTCGCTGAAGGAAGCGCACACGTCCACCCGCAGCTAAAGTGTGGGATGTACATACAGTGGAATGGTATTCAGTCCTAAAAGGAAAGCAGAGAGAGAGAAGAAGGTGAAGTCGCTCAGTCGTGTCCGACTCTCTGCGACCCCGTGGACTGTAGCCTGCCCGGCTCCTCCATCCATGGGATTCTCCAGGCGAGAGTACTGGAGTGGAGTGCCATTGCCTTCTCCAGGGGATCTTCCTGACCCAGGGGTCAGACCCGGGTCTCCTGCATTGCAGGCAGATGCTTTACCATCTGGAGCCACCAGGGAAGCCCCCCAAAAAGCGTGCCACATGCTAAATGTGCACGAGGCTTGAGGTTCACATACTAAGTGAGAGAGTCTGGTCACATAAAGAGAAGTACTACATGACTGCCCCTGAAGAGTTAGCTCAGTTAAATCCACAGGAGCAGAAAGAAGGGGTTGCCGGGAGTGTGGGGAATGAGGAGGTGCTTAACGCACATGGTTTATGGATTTTGCTGACACAGCAATGCGAAGGTTCTTAACAATACTGCAATAACAATACTGCTTAACAATAATGCACTAGAAAATAGTCAAGACGGTAAATTCTGTAAAGTGTATTTTACCACAGGTAAAAAAAAACTTTTTCTAATTCCCAATTTTTTTAAATTGGGTCTTTGAAGTGTGAGTTAATTGATCTAACTTGATTAGAAGTCCTTAGAAGGCTTGTTATATTCTGTGTAAATCCTAATGACATTCCATTTACAAGATTTACTTGAATGTTTGAGTTCTCTTTACTGGCCTTGGTAACTTGGGCTTGTAGGTAACAATTTAATAATTAGAAGAGGGGATTTATGACACATTGGTCATGGATTGGGGTCCTCACTCCCCAGTGACACTTAAATTATATCCTCATTATATCCTCATCATACGATTCATCAATGACTATGAAGAACTTCGTTTTCATATAAGAAAACATATTAGGAAAAGATTATTATTATAGTTATTGTATTTAGAAGTGTTAGTATTATTGGATAAAAAAAGCCTCTGATTCATAGATAATTTTGTGTGTTTTAATGTAGTTTTCTTGTTGTTGTTTTCTTTCTTTGGCTAATAGGGTACAGAGAAAGCACTTTCCAAACTTCAGGAGTATTTCCCCGAAATGCAGATTCTGGCAGTTAGTGGTAACTATTGTACAGACAAGAAACCTGCGGCCATCAACTGGATAGAGGGACGAGGAAAGTCTGTGGTCTGTGAAGCTGTCATTCCAGCCAAGGTTGTCAGAGAAGTGAGTGGATGGCTAGTTTATTTTGTGAATCTTTCCCTGGATTACAGAATTGGGAAGAGAAATAGTTATATTCTAAGTCAACGAACATATAGGTGAATGATTCATGTTCAAGATGACTGCTTCATTCACAGACCAAACCTTACTGCTACTTTCTATTGAGGTCAGGGCTTACACGGGGCCGCATCTACACTCCCTTGTTTTCTGGAGGCCCTGAAAGTAGATTGGGTAACCCATTCCTAATCTTCAGGGGAAGACGTAAAACTTGCACAACTCTGTGTCCTAGGTATTAAAGACTACAACAGAGGCCATGATTGAGGTCAACATTAATAAAAACCTGGTGGGCTCTGCCATGGCTGGGAGCATCGGCGGCTACAACGCCCACGCAGCAAACATCGTGACTGCCATCTACATCGCCTGTGGACAGGTGAGGGCTGCAGCCACCACCTTCCTTGTCTTTTGCTGTTCTAAAGAAAGAGAAGTTTTTTATTTTCACTTTCTTTTTTTTCAGGATGCAGCACAGAATGTTGGTAGTTCGAACTGTATTACTTTAATGGAAGCAAGCGGCCCCACGAATGAAGACCTGTATATCAGCTGCACCATGCCATCTATAGAAATAGGGACCGTGGGTGGGGGGACCAACTTGCTCCCTCAGCAGGCCTGCCTGCAGGTGAGATACGTGGGGACACCGGCTGCAGTCGCCTTGAGCCCGGTTCTGACTCGCTGAGGTCCTCTATGTTGCTACCTGATACTGCGTATCACTCCCCTCTCATTTTAGCTGGTGTTTTCATTCGTTTCCCACTGGTCTAGCCCAGTGTGAGTAAGTGTACTGCTAGCCAGGTCACGGGTGTTAGGTTCATTGTAGTGTAACCACCGTATGCTGGCTGGCAGACTTGGAAAACGTAGCACATCCTGGGGAGCCTGGTTCTGTTCTAACGCTGTTGCTGTTGCTGCGTTGCTCAGGCGTGTCTGACTCTGTGGCCCCATGGACTGCAGCACGCCGGGCTTCCCTGTCCTTCTCTATCTCCCGGAGCTTGTTCAAACTCATGTCCGTGGAGTTGGTGACCTAGTTGCCCTCGTTTTAGTTGATTGAGTGGGAAGTTGTTGCCATGACTGGAAGGTTGAGTCCTGCTGTGTCTGTCCCTGGCTGCAGATGCTAGGCGTCCAAGGGGCGTGCAGAGACAACCCCGGGGAAAACGCCCGGCAGCTTGCCCGAATCGTGTGCGGGACGGTGATGGCTGGGGAGCTGTCTCTGATGGCGGCACTGGCAGCGGGCCATCTGGTCAGAAGTCACATGATTCACAACAGGTAAGACTGACAGATTTGTTTGATATATTTTCCCCGTGCTTAAAATACGGGGTATAAAAAAACCTACCCGTCAGATAACAAATCCCAGCTTAACATTTTGCATTCCTGATATTTTGCATGTCTCCTTTTCTGCCTAGGTCAAAGATAAATTTGCAAGACCTCCAAGGAACTTGCACTAAGAAGGCAGCTTGAACAGCCTGAGCGTTCAGAACTAAAAAACGGGCGTTGGGTTCTAAAGGACTAACATAAAATCTGTGAATTAAAAAACTCAATGCAGCGTCGTGTTGAGGATGAATAGACGTGATCAGTGAGACGACTGCTTGGTTTCTGGCTCTTTCAGGATGACTGAGGTTCTTCTTTCCAGGCAGAGTTCTCAGATCTGAAAACAGTTTACATGCTTTACGTGCTGTGTCCTCTGGCAAGATCTCGACATGGGTATTATGCCTTTATAGCACCACAGATGGTAATCGACAGCATACTTCTGAAGGAGAATACAGCTGGAAAACAAAAACAACTGTTTTCTTTTCATGGAGCTCATGGAAATCAGTGTGAGACTGAACCCTCCTCCTGTCTACACCCGCCCGGCCCCAACCCTGGGTTGAAAATGGATTTTTAAATTATATTGTAGCTGACAAAACTCCTGATTTCATAGTTAATTTATTAAGTTTGGGTTGTAGACCCTTAAGAAATAAGAGCTAAGTTTATTTTTTGTAAACTAATACTTCATTTGGTGCTGGTCTATTTTGATTTTGGGGGATAGCCAACATAATTCTTCAGAAAGGGACCTGCTTTCTTCAAAGGAAGAATTACTCTTATTCCCATATTACAGAATAATGTGCTAAGCAGTGCTAAACAGTTCTCTTTCAAGAAAACAAATCACTGCATTTATTTCTGTAGCCTATTTGTTCAGAGAGGACTCTTGTCTAAATATGTTTGTCTAGATTGATTATATCTTTCAGTATATAAGGCTTTTAAGAAGCAGAGTTTTGTGCTCTTTATTAAAGATACAAGAGCTCTTAATATTGCGTAGACAAAGGTGACTATTTATCAATGAAATACAAGTCTGTGACCTCTCTCAGAACTCAGAGGGTGGAAAAGGACAGGTTTGGAAGAAAAGGTACCATTTCTTGAAGCCAACTTAAATTTCTCAAGAGACAAATTTATTTAGCTGAAAAATCTAGGTAGTTTTTTTTGTAAAGAACTGTACCAAATCTGTATATGCTGTAATAAAGTTTCTTGTGCTAGGAGTTTATTGAAAGTGTTCAAGAAATAAATAAAAATCAACTGATATTCTGGTAAAATACTCTAAGCTTGGGCCAGAGCAGACAGTATTCTTTAATGTTTCCAGGAAACCCTGGCTTGCTTGTTGAGCCTAATGAAGGGGAGAGTCCTCTTTCAGAGCCAGTGAAGGCACCGCGTGAATGGCCTTGGAGGGAGTGTCCCTTGTCCTGTGGCCAGGAGGTTGGTGGCTGAAAGGTTCACACAGGGCTCTTTGATGGACCCAAAAAAGCTTCCTCAGGGGGTCAGCAGAGTTGTCGAATCTTAATTTTTTTTTAATGTATCACTTTTGTATAAATAATAAAGAATTCCTTATTTTGTATTACATCAAATGCTTCAAGTGTTGGTCTTGGAAAGCTGGAGGCTCATGCAGAAGATGGACTCTGAGAACCATTCCAGTCATGCCATGGCGGCATGGAGAGCCTGAGTGGTGGTGTCTGCTTTATTGTTGGGGAAGACTGACATTTTCTGTTGTTATGTAAAAGTTTAAGTTGTTTCTGCTGTGACTTTTCAGCCCGTGACTTATCTGAATTTTTTATGGAAGTGGCAGTGAAAAATATTTTGGGTCCTCGTTTTGGTGACTGTAACCCATATCATCTTGCTAAACTAATGTTTTGTACAATTACTAAACTGTATACATTTTGTTATACTCCCCCCCACCCCAGTTCCAGTAAATTATGAAAAGGAAGTTAATACTAATAAGTGTAAGCAGCAACTATTTTTTTGTTTGGATTAACTCTAGGCCTGTCTGAGATTTAGAAGCTTTTAAAGTCTGGTCAGTGTGGTACCTCTAATGTGAATTGGTGTCCCAAGACCATTTCTCAGTCTCCATAGTCTTCTCCAACTCTCCAGGAGTGGCAGGCCAGTTTAATACATGCATTAAGCCTATCTTTCTTCTACTTTGAATTGTTCAGATTTATCATCTCAACTGGACTACTTTTGGATATTGGGGGTGTGACGGTTAGTTGAGAGGAAGAAGCCATAACGATTGGACAGCCAAAACCACATGGCCGTTGCAGGAGTGCACATGAGCTGTTCCAGCTGAGTACAGCTTAGTATAGCTGAGGCAGGCCTCGTCAGAAGCTGACTCCCATTTACTCGTGATTTCTGACTACTGCCATAGTTAAACAGGTGTGTATGAGTCCCTAAGAACCAAGCCCAGATATGTGAAAATCATTTTGAATTTTTCTCCCAAGGCGACTTGTCCAGTTGGCCCCCGCAAGAGAGCACCGGGCTGGGCAGGAGTTTCACCTCCTTACTGCTTGGCTGAGCAGCGAGAGTCGCAGCACAGGTTTTCCTCCTCTCAGGCTGCGAATTAAATCCAAAGAGAACCTCTCACATTGAAGGGTCTGAGCTCAAACGAGAGGCCACAGAATAGCAGAACCTCCATACAGACCCGCTGGGAACAGAAGACTGAAGTAAAAGCAGTCAATTCACTTACAGGAACTTTTAAGACCAAAGTTTCTCAAGCTGTCCTCTTTCTATTCGGACATGACTTGAATTTGTTAAGAACTTTGCCCAGTTAGCAAAAAATTATAGAAAACTTCTATACTGTAAGCCAGAAGAAGATAGCAAGTGATTTAGTTAAGATTCCAGCAGATTCCTTTCTCATGATGTGCATGGAACCCTTGCCTCATCACACACATACATGCTTTTTGTTCTTCTGAGCAAGTTGGGAAGCTGCTGAGGGCGGTGTGGCCCCTCTCAGGCTGTGTGGCCCTTTCAGAGTTTTGTAAGGCCAGGGGAAGCCTGGCGCCTCCAGCTGGGGTTGGGGTGGAGTCAGGTGGCGTTACACACACAGCACGTGCCTTCAACCTGACACCCTTGGCCTGGCGTGGGGCCAGGACTCTGGCAGAGCTTTCTACTGTTGATGCTGCTGCTCTAAGAGTCCTGGATTTCAGTCTGAGAGTCATGGTATTATTGTGAACAAGTTGCATGAGAAACTTGGGTCTATCCGGAAGTGAAGTTAGCAGACTCCCACGGGGAGGCCAAGTGCTGCTGAATATTAAAGACAATTAGAATTAATCTTAAAAAAAGAATCTTGGAGATATAAGCAACTAGAAACTAGTATGTTATTTGGGTTTGTGTCTCCCACCTGTGATCCCTCCCCGCCCCCCCAAGTCACCCGAGTTCTCCGCATTTTCAAAGAATGGTATGACTGTCCCAGAAAAAGGCATTTTTAGCCCCCCACCCCCCACACTTTCCTTCTTGGTCTCTGCTCTCTCCCAAAGGGCCAAATAAAACAGCAGAGGACCAAAAGGGGAAAAAAGGTCCACCTCTCAAGAGGTTTGCACGGATAGCACTCCCCACTCACTCCCTTCACCTCCCCCACCCTCTAGCTCCCGCCTTGCACTTGAACTTCCCAGGATGGTGGCACCGGAGTAAGATTACCCAGAGGCAAGGAGCCGATCATTCCACCAACCATTCGACTGGTTAATTCTGATGCCAGATGGCCATGAGCCTAAAGGGGGGAGGGCCCTGTGCCAACTGCTTACATGAAGCACACAAGCACCTTGTGTGTACTGTAAACTTGCGGGAGAGCATCAGGACGGGACTCCGAGAGGAGGCTACAGTCACCTAGCCTGTGTTGCCTTCTTTGCTTTCCTGTTACTTGAAACTGGGCTTCTCTGATATCTGCCTGCAGTGCGGGAGACCTGGGTTCAATCCCTGGGTTGGGAAGATCCCCTGGAGAAGGGAAAGGCTACCCACTCCAGTATTCTGGCCTGGAGAATTCCATGGACTGTATAGTCCATGGGGTTGCAGAGTCGGACACGACTGAGCGACTTTCACTTCACTTGAAATGGAAAACAAGGTTTAGTGGATGAGGTGGGAGGGACAGGGAAGGGAGCAAGTCTGTCTCAGTTGCCACTCTAAAGTCAGCTGGGATTGCATGTGAGAGCCTGGACATTAAAGCAAACCCAGAGTACTGTTAGCCCTAAATGATGTGCGATGGCAGGGGCTCTCTCCCAGCTGTCTCCCAGCCTGGGGGGTCACAAAGGAGACTGCCGCCGGTGCCCCACCTCCCTGCCCATTTCACCATGGGGACAAGGGCTGTAGCCTCAGACTCTTCAGTTCTAGGTATGACCCATGAACAACCTACCTCATTCTGAAACCTTGACTGCTCTGAGTAGGAAAGTCAAGTCAGGTCTGTATGAGCAGCCTGCTCACCTCTGGCCATGGCTCCGCCAGCAAATCTGGATGCTCTCACCCACACTGCACAACCCTTGGTAAGCAGCCAAAGCTTGAAGCTGGTGTGCTGGTATAGCCTGGATAATTACAATTTTAAATGGAAAGCTATTGAGGAAAGGTCCATCTTTAACTTGCTTCTAGGACAGCACCTAGCCAGGCCAGTAGAATCCAAACCATGAACAAACTTGAGCAGTCTATTCCATTAAAAGAAAACTAAAATGATAAAAACATGTACAAATAAAAGTAGAAATTTTTTGTTTCCATATTTCAGTGATAAATCTTGCCCACATTTCCCCCAGACCAAGGCCTCTTGAAGACAGGGACCGTGTCTTTTCTTGTAACTTAGTTCAGTGCCTTAAGTTTAAAGGTCCTCTATTGTTGAATGACTGACACAATAAACTGTTGTGATTAGGACTTATTCCAAAGGGAACAATATGTTACAATAGGAAGACCACAGCAGTGCTGCGGGAGCTGGGGATTCCGCTCGCCGCTCTGCCACTAACCACTGTGAAACCTCCGTTCCCTGGCCTCGTGTTTCCCTCAGTCTTGTTCAGTCACTAAGTCAACTGCCGACTCTGCGACCCCACAGGCGTCCCTTCTGCATGCCAGCCTTCCCTGTCCTAGATCTCCTGGAGTTCACCCAAACTCGCGCATTGAGTTGGTGATGCCGACCATCTCGTTCTCTGTTGTCCCCTTCTCCTGCCTTCAATCTCTCCCTGCATCAGGATCTTTCCCAGTGAGGCAGCTCTTTGCATCAGGTGGCTGACATATTGGAGCGTCAGCATCAGTCCTTCCAATGAATATTCAGGGTTGATTTCCTTTAGGGTGGACTGGCTTGATCTCCTTGCAGTCCGAAGGGCTCTCAAGAGGTTTCTCTAGCACCAACTGTCATGGATTTGCTGGCTTCTAAGGCCTTATCTGGGCTTCCCTGATGGATCAGATGGTAAAGAATCTGTCTGCAATACCCAAGACCTGATTCAGTCTCTGGGTCAGGAAAATCCCCTGGAGAAGGGAATGGTAACCCACTCCAGTATTCCAGCTGGAGAATTCTATGGACAGAGGAGCCTGGCTGGCTATAGCCCATGCGTAACAAAGAGTTGGACACAACTGAGCAACTAACATTTTCACTCCCCCCGCCCCCACTTTTCAAGGCCTATATTCCAGAAAATGCTTTTATTTACTCTCTCCTCATGTATATGTTTGAGTCAATTGGGCTGATAAGCTAGTCTAGCTTATTAGTAGAACTGCTAGAATAATACAACAGCAATGTCATAGTAGTTACGTAATCCATCTACCAGACTTAAGTCCAGGAATGTGGACTCAGGCCTGGAGATAAACGCACTGCTGAAACATGTAGCTTTGGAAATTCAAGGCATTAGGTTTCCTAGGTACCAAAGAACCCACTTGCAATGCAGGAGACGCAGGAGACCTGGGTTCAACCCTGGGTTGGGAAGATCCCCTGGAGGAGGGCATGGCAACCCACTCCAGTATTCTTGCCTGGAGAATCCCATGGACAGAGGAGCCCAGTGGCTACAGTCCATGGGGTCACCAAGAGTTGGACCCGACTGAAGTGACAGCGTGCACATTCAAGGCATTAGGTATGAATGGATTACTTGATCGGCAGAAAAGAGATCACGTAGGAGACTCTCACGCTACTCTGCTTCCCCAGCTGAGTGCTTCCCCATTCATTTACAAACACGGCAGTGACTGCTGGGCCGCTCGAGGCACTATCACTTCCACATTACTGACATAATTGTCACTGCTTCTGACATTAGCATGAGAATTATATACAAGGAAAAACATCAATAATGGTTGACTTATTCTATATCCAAATCAGGAACCAAGTCCCACTGATTTTTCTTAGATATGTAAAACAATAATGCTCAAGAAGACTCTCGGTGCTCCCCCTGCTGGTAAAAAGATCAAGCTACTTCACAAGCCAAGTCTTCCATGAACTGCCTCTGCGTCTCTAGCTTTCTCCCTTATCAGACATGTACTGTAGGCTAAACTCCACATAGACCGAGTGACTTACCGTTTGACTCAAAGCCCCAAAATGTGTGTGTCCCTTTGGTCACGTTGTGTCTTACGCAGCTTCATGCCTTCAGCACCTAAAAGACTGTATGTAGGCACGTATTTGTGGTTGACCAAATTGTTCCTTATATTTGCACAGTGCTGTAGAGTTCAAAGCATTTTGAATACATTATCTCACTCTTCCCCAAACAATTCTGCAGTGTAGGTGATTTCATGTTATTTTATAGAAGAGAAAAAATAGATGTAGAGACACTGAAATGATGGCAAGATCAAGTCATTCCAAGCGAGAGACCAAGAAAAACTCTGGTCTTCTGGCCTCTAAATTTCATTCTCTTTCAGTATGTTGAAAACATGGTGTCCAGAAACATGGGGAGAAATTCACTTAAAAGGGATTGAAAAATCTACTGGATGTTACGAATGAAAAGACAGTCACAAGCCACAAATTAACTATAGTTTTAAATTCAAATAATTGGCAGAGTAGCTAACAGCTGACTAATTTCCCGCTATTGTCATACATGGAAGTTGAACTTGTTAAAACACAGCAACAATCCAGGCCCTATTTACCTTTTGAGGCCACAATTGAAAACAGAGAATCAAAGACTTTCACGCACCTCAAATGTGGTTAAGCCTACCATTAATGCACTTTATTAAAATGTCCTTGATTACAAAGCCTATTTCCTTTTAGTGTAGATACATTTCTAAAAAGCTTGGTTATGACAAAAACAATGCAGGCTACACGCAGCTTGTATATATTCCCAGTCCTAGAGCACTGTGTGGTATGCAGCAGGTGCTCAGTAAACATTTACTCTGCAACTTGTTTTCAGTGCTGTATGGCTCGTGCTATCGACACTGCTGAGCAGTTGGATGTTGACTACATCTTGGTTTACCTACCATACAAGGATCCCCTGCCGCCGGGCCCGAGTACCACTTAAGGGTCTCCCAATCACAAGGAGTAGAGATATTAAAGAATTACAGTCAGCTGACTAGGTGTGGAGAAGGCAATGGCACCCCACTCCAGTACTCTTGCCTGGAAAATCCAATCGACGGAGGAGCCTGTTGGCTGCAGTCCATGGGGTCGCTAAGAGTCGGCTACAACTGAGCGACTTCACTTTCCCTTTTCACTTTCATGCATTGGAGAAGGAAATGGCAACCCACTCCAGTGTTCTTGCCTGGAGAACCCCACGGACGGGGGAGCCTGGTGGGCTGCCGTCTATGGGGTTGCACAGGGTTGGACACGATTGAAGTGACGCAGCAGCAGACTAGGTGTGGCTCAAAGCATTTTTCGTCACTACCTCGTTGGTCATTTTGCACTAGGCTGTCCACGAAAGTGACAGCTATGTGGGATCTCATCGCTGAGTTGAAAAATCCAAGATTAAAATATTCTCCTTGGGCTTGTGATGATGCTTCACCCTTCCAAATTAGAAGACAGGAAGGAAGTTGAGGTGCTAAATGACGGTCAAATTTCAACTTTAAGACAAAATGTATATATCTAGCAGGGTTTTGTAACACAGGTATTGTAGCTTTGTGAAGCCGATACTCAAGTGTGGTGTTAAGATCTTTACCCCAAAGTTCTAGTCTTCAAGCCTGTCAGCTCTTCTATTCTGTCCAACACTGTATTATAGGTATTAAATATTAACACATAAGACACTAAAAAGTAGTCTAATGGAGAGAAGACCTGAGAGTTTGAGAGTTACAGTGGGCCTGGAACCCTGGCCCTCTTTCTTAGCTTTACGAGTAGTACCACCACCTACCATCACCACCACCCACTGCCACCGCTGGGTTGTAAGGGGAGAAGCTGCGTACAATGTGGGCAAGGTGTGTGGCACACATGTCGGAGACATCATCTGGTAATTCAGTGATCATACAGGCTGGGTGATAAAATCTCGGTTGGGAATCTTGAGTAATTTCAAACGTCTTTTTAAGATTTGTTCTAGACGCCCTCATTTGGCACCTTAATGATCATAAAGTCTGGGCAATAAAATCTTGGTTGGGAATCTTGAGTAATTTCAAACATCTTTGTTCTAGACATGCTCATTTGGCACCTCAATGATCCTAAAGTCTGGGCAATAAAATCTTGGTTGGGAACCTTAAGTAATTTGACATCTTTAAGATCTGCTCTAGCACTAAACTCTTAGAATTCTCTGAAGGAGAACAAGGAGGCCGCACAAAATAGTTTATGATATTGTTTAAGGCTATTCAAAGTGTACAGATATAAAAGGTTCATAAAATTTTTATGGGAAGACAATGCAAATGCTAACAATGTGAGAGTCCTGTGGTGTTAAAACAATGACAAGAAAATCTGGGCAATCTTATAAAAACAATTGGAAATAGCTAGTTAGAACTATACCACATTTCCAGGTTCTATTCCAAAGTCAAGCCTAAGGCAAACACTGAACAAAGTTAGAACTGCTCTTGAAAAACATGCCATGAACACAATACTATTTGTCAATAAACACAACAGAAATGCAAAAAGGCAAAATGGTTGTCTGAGAAGGCCTTACAAATAGCTGAGAAAAGAAGTGAAAGGCAAAGGCGAAAAGGAAGGATATATCCATCTGAATGCAGACTTCTGAAGAACAGCAAGGAGAAATAAGAAAGCTTTCACTCAGCACTTCACTCTGCACTCAGTGATTAGTGCAAAGAAATAGAGGAAAACAATAAAAGATGAGGTCTCTTCAAGAAAAGTAGAGATACCAAGGAAACATTTCATGCAAAGACAGAAATGGTATGGGCCTAACAGAAGCAGAAGAGATTAAGAAAAGGTGGCAATACCCAGGAGAACTGTACCAAAAAGATCTTCACGACCCAGATAATGACGACGGTGTGATCACTCACCTAGAGCCAGACATCCTGGAATGTGAAGTCAAGTGGGCCTTAGGAAGCATCACTACCAACAAAGCTAGTGGAGGTGATGGAATTCCAGTTGAGCTATTTCAATTCCAGTTGAGCTATTTTGAATCCTGAAAGATGATGCTGTGAAAGTGCTGCACTCAATATGCCAGCAAATTTGGAAAACTCAGCAGTGGCCACAGGACTGGAAAAGGTCAGTTTTCATTCCAATCCCAAAGAAGGGCAATGCCAAAGAATGCTCAAACTACCGCACATCTGCACTCATCTCACGTTAGCAAAGTAATGGTCAAAATTCTCCAAACCAAGCTTCAACAGTACATGAACTGTGAACTTTCAGATGTTCAAGCTGGTTTTAGAAAAGACAGAGGAACTAGAGATCAAATTGCCAACATCTGCTGGATCATAGAGAATGAAAGAGTTCCAGAATAACGTCTACTTCTGCCTTTGACTGTGTGGATCATAACAAGCTGTGGAAAATTCTTCAAGAGATGGGAATACCAGACCACCTTATCTGCCTCCTGAGATATCTGTAGGCAGGTCAAGAAGCAACAGTTAGAATTGGACATGGAATAACAGACTGGTTCCAAATTGGGAAAGGAGTATGTCATGTCTGTATATTGCCACCCTGCTTATTTAACTTCCAGTGGTCATGTATGGATGTAAGAGTTGAGACCATAAAGAAGGCTGAGCACTGAAGAATTGATGCTTTTGAACTGTGGTGTTGGAGAAGACTCTTGAGAGTCCCTTGGACTGCAAGGAGACCCAACCAGTCCATCCTAAAGGACATCAGTCCTGAATATTCATTGGAAGGACTGATGCTGAAGCTGAAACTCCAATACTCTGGCCACCTGATGTGATGAACTGACTCATTTGAAAGACCCTGATGCTGGGAAAGATTGAAGGCAGAGGAGAAGGGAGGACAGAGGATGAGATGGTTGGATGGCATCACCGATTCAATGGACATGTGTTTGGGTAAATTCTGGGAATTGGTGATGGACAGGGAGGTCTGGTGTGCTGCAGTCCATGGGTTCGCAAAGAGTTGGCCATGATTGAGCAACCGAACATATATACATACACACATGTATATGTCTGTATATACAGTACATACATACACACGTTTATGTCTGTATATACATACACATATATATGTGAAAAGATTCAAAAAATATTTACCTTAACCTCCTATGTATTTGGGTCTATTCCATGCTGTTAAAATTTTTTTTAAGATAACAAGTCAGTAGTTTTCTTGATGCCCAACTGGGGTTACAACCTATAGTTTGAAGACCATTGAACTGGAGTATTTCCAGCTCTTAGCTAAGTGAGAATTATGTAGAATTATGTAGGTCCGTACCTGGGGGTTAAGAAAAACAACCAAGCAAGCACATTTGTCCATAATATTTTAATACTTTTCCACTTTTAAATACTGGTTTTAATTTTGTGATTGTAACATGGAAGATCCAACTGTATTATTTTTTAAAAACATCATCAGGATCATAAAGCTATTTAGAATAGTTACACTCTACACACTCCCAAGGTACGTAAAATGATTATGTTTTGAGTTTGTACATGAACAATGACAATAATCGAAATACACTGTCTGTACAACTTTTGGATGAAATACTGGTGAAAAGTGTTTAACTGGACAACAACTAATAAGTTTAAAGATAACCAGCACAATTTCACAAGAGAACCAGCTCAGCCCAACTAAAATTTTCTCAATAGCAATGGACACTGATGTTGTAGAGGAGTACAAATTAGTTGATGAAACTGAAGAAATGGGAACCTCATTCCTCCCTTTCCTTCTTTTGTATCGTTACATCCCTCCCAGTCACCGCCCTCCTTGGTCTGGCTCCCCCTGTGGCGAACCCAAATCAAGAGCTGCTATGACATACCCTCTACCTCAAAATCAGGCCTCCTGAATTTCAAGTGAAACACCTTGCTCTCCTGAACTGCACAGTGGGAACTCAGGGACAAATCCCCTCATCACCAGTACTTTTCATGTTTCTATCACAGTACAAAAGAGCAACTGAGTAGAAGAGTAAAATCTTTTTTTTTTTTTTTGGCTTGGGGACGAGAAGTAGGAAATAACTGGAGATAAGAAAACTTCATATATCCAGCATGCTGGAAATCAGCCATGTGGAAATATTCTAGAGAGTCTGAATGTTGTCCAAAGGGCTAGTACAGCTCCAAATTTTGATTTCTTTTAAACTTCCTTCATATTCCCTAACTCATTTTCTAAATCTGGTTGGGCAGGATTAACCCTAGTGAAGTTCCAGTGCAATTATCTCAGGATAAAATGTATCTTTTTCTTCTTTTAATACAAATATTTTTAGTGTAATCATTTTATTTACATTTAGTGCAAATGCAACTAATGAAGATTTAGACACTGCTCTGTAAACTGTCCATACCTTTGTAAAATAAAGCTATCCAATTTAGTCATGATAGTTATCAGAAATGGCAAACAGAGAAACATTTATAGTGGGCATATAGAATATTTTTGAAGATTCCCATCAGTGGCTATGGTGAATAAACCTTCCCTCCCCAACCCTCCCATCCCAATTGCAGAACTGATTGTAAAATAAAATACACATTTGAGGTATAAATTTTTCTTAAACATCACAATATAAAATATTAACGGTGATGTAGTAAACTGATAAGATAATTTGCTTTATTTGCCTTAACTAGCATTACCACCATATAGGCACTTCTCCACGTAGTCAGATTATGAACGGCATTTTTCTGTAATAAGGCATATTCCATGCACATCATTTAGAGAAAGGTAAATTAAAAAATAGAAAAGAGTTATGGAGCATGAAATCTGCGTGCATGTAATGTGAGCATGTGCTTTATATGTATTTTTCTCTCTGTACAGAATAATAAATACCACTATATCTGATGCAAGTAATTAACTTCCAGGATTGTGTATATTAAGTGATCAGACGAATCCCATCATTAAGTTATCACCTTGCATTTATCATTAAGACTCCATTACCATGTATGAAATATATACAGGACATGTTCCACGTGACATGACTTTCTGCTTTACAAAATGGGTCTGGTTTCTTTGTTTCTACAGAGATGAACAAGTGAGCAAAGCATCTACAAAATGCCTCTGATTTATGTAAGCACACTTGTGTATAAACAAAATGAAGATTCTGAAGTGGGCAGTCACTTCTACTTCAATGAGTTCCATTCCCTGCCTCAACTCCATGTGTCAAGGTTTTCAAAGAGGGAGGCCTAAAACTAAAAAAGGTATTTTACATTTAACTTCTTACAAGCAACTAAAGAAAGAATTTCAGTTTGAATCACACGGATTTCTTTTCTGCCCTGCTAAAGTTTCTGATCAAGAGGCAAACAGGAGTGATACCCACATTTTCTATGCCTATCTGTTGTAACATAGGTTTTAAACCAACCCAAATTAGAATGAACAAATATACGTTACTGAATACTACAAATACTGGATCAAACGTCAAACAGTGAGATTTGCTGCAACAATACCGTATGCCCTCTCACATGTGTCAGGAAAACATGAGCTCATTTTATTCTGACTGTTTTACCAGAAAGTAGTTTATACCTAGTAAGGTTGTACAGGTGTTTCTGTTTGGAGGCAGACAGAACCAATTCAGGAATTACCAAATTGTGTTTGTAATAAACTGAAAAAAATCTGTAGCACACAGTACACAACTAAAAATACAATAGAAATATAAAGATATCTGGAGAAAAAAATAAAGCTTTTCACTCTTTCTCCATCAGAACTAAGGTTCTTCATGGGAGTAAGACTATAGAAAAGGCGAAATCACACGTTATTGACAGCCCTCAGTTATTAAGAGACACTGTACATAACAACATGAGTTATTACAGAAATCAGCAGCAACAAATTCTATGATTATACAAAGCAAAAAAGTCAAAAAATTCCAGACACAGACTTGACTGTGGGCCTAAAAAAAAGAACCCCATCCAGGCACCTGGCGCACAGAAAGCGCATGCCCCACGTGCGTCCAACTCGTGTGCTTCTCCTCTGCACACGGAGCCTGACACAACTGAGGGTCTCAGGCCGAACCACAGTAAATTAAAAATTCTGAAAAAGTTTCCAAAAATTAAAGCATCAATTCCTAGTTGTGATTCAAAGTTGATTTTTTTTTTCTCTTTTAGGAGCAAGCAAATAAAAATATAGCCATATACATGTAATTTTACATGTATTTATAGTTATATGCTGAGCAAAGAGATCTAGCAGAAGACAGCTAGTGTTAAGAAGTTCAGCTTTGCTACTGCGGCATTTCTTCATTTTTGAACACAAGGCCAAGGTGTTGGGCCACATACAAGGCTATAGATCCTATGTTCCAGCTTAGAGCATTCAATTTTGTTTTTTAATTTTTTTCCTCCAACATGGAATGTCACACAGCCTTGCTTCAGTCACTGTAGGAAAGAAAATAACAAGTAAAACATTCAGTACTGTATGACCACTAACAGCTGTGGGACTACCAGAACAGACTTCTCCTTCCTTCTGAATCCACGGCATACACAGAATCTCTACTGAAGTTTTATATTTTAAGGACTTTTCGCCTTTAGGAATATAAAATTATTAACTTTACATATTTGAAACACATCATCAGAAAAGGAGGCATAAGAAATCTTGTGAAGGCTAGAAAAAAATCAAGACAGACAATGGGCTACAGAAGTGAAAAGGGAATCAAGCAGAGGTGTCTGGATCTGCTCCCCACAGACCGGAACTTTCTCTGTCTTAGTGTTCAATATAAACTATGCTATAAAGTATCAAGAATTTACTTAGGCTATGGGAAAGAGGACTGCCTTATCTCAAGAAATACCTTGTCAAATGAGTTTAAGAGTTCTAAGTTTTAAATATCTTTGGGCCTTCTTTATGGAATTTCTCTAAAGATGATACACACTACTGAAAGTTACTATTTCTCCATCATCAAACTAATAATGGTAGCTTTCCTAAGGTTTCAATGCTAGGATCCAGTTCACACATACATCTCCCCAAATTATTATGAAACAAACTGTAACTTGAGGTTAATGAAGATTTAATGTAGGTAAATGAAAATCCGATTTTCTGTCAGAAAGAAGTTCAATCTGGACTCAAACAGTCCAGTTCTGTCTTTATACACACACACACACTGTATAAGATATTCTAAAAATACTGCATTTAGGTAGTACACTTATGCTTTAAGAGATTCCTTCAAAGGTCAGATTTGGTCCCAAACACTAACCATTCAGAGAAGACCAGAACCTGTTTAACATTTTCATGTAACCTATTTTCCTGGGAAAAGCTACATATCTGGGACTTCAATACAATAATCCCTGTGTTGGTGTCTGAAAGTAAACTAAGCCTTTCTTTTCTTCTTTTTTAAAGAAGTAACAGGATAAACAGAATCAGAAATCAGACAATTATAGAAGTGGTTCTCAACTGAATGCAAAGATGCTAGAACTCATGTGTAACAAGAGGACTATAATTTTTTTTGGCCGTGCCACATGGCTTGTCTCAGTTCCCCGACCAAGGACTGATTGAACCTGGGCCAGGGCGGTGAGAGCCTAGAATCCTAACCACTAGGCCAGCAGGGAACTCCCAAGAGGACTATAATTTAAATTGCACTGGGAGAATATTTCTCACCTATTGAGTTGGAAAAAATCAGAAAGGTTTATTTTCTACACTGTGTGAATGTCAGAGAAATAGTACTCCCGACATGTTAGTGCTGGTGAGATGGTAAACTAATACAACCTCTACAGAGGGCACTATCTGACTTACAAACGCACAAGCCATCTGAAGTGCCAGCACTGCCATGGCTAGTAATTTACTCACACACTAAATGACACATGGATATGACTGCAATATTGTTTGCTCCAGCAAAAGCCAGAAGCAACTTTAACATCTGCAAGTGGAGAACTGGTTAGATAAATGTATGTGCATCCACACAATGGGATTCTACACAGCCATAAAAAAAGAATAAAGCAGCTCTGCACCAACGTGGAAAGACCTTCAAGATAAGCGTAAGAAAAGCAAGACGCAGAACCCACTTACAGTATGCAGCCTTTTACCAATAACAATAAAGGTGTCTGTATGGCAGGCACACACTTGTACTTGCTTATTCAAGTGAAAATAAAACACTTCTGAAAAAACACAAGAAACTACCAGTAGCAGCTATACACTTTGGTACGTGGGGGTATGCGGTGATGGTGCAAAACTTGGGTGATTAGGAGACAGGGGATAAATTTTACTGTGTATCTTTTCAAACTTTTGACTTCTGAACCATGCTAACACACCACTTACTAAAAAAAAATTATTTTGGTGCCTAGCACAAAGATATTCAGTGCAGCATTATTTGACAATAAAAATATGGAACCAGCCAGACATTAACATGGGCCAGTGCTTAATACATTTTACAACATTTATACAACAGATGTTAAAAGAATAATATAGTTTTATCTTTCTATGTCCTAATAGTCAAGATATATTGAATAGAAAAAGCAAGCTGCAAGACAATACTTTGGGGAAAAAAAAAAAAATCAAAGATATATCTTAGTACATACATATAAGCCTGGAAGAATATACAAAAACCTAAAAGCATTTTCTGGGAAGGGAAAAATAAGGGAAATTGTACTTACTTATTATGTGTGCAAGAGCCATGTTAATCAAATAAAGTTTAAAAAAAAGGATAAAATATATTTTCCAGTACCTGTTAATACTAGAACAAAATAGGTTTTCCTGCAGTTTTTTCTTGTACGTAAGAAGTAAAACGCTTTAGAAACTTTGGATATTCTCGCTTTGCCACTGCCCTTAACACTGAGGCTGGTGCCCATCCTCCAGGGTTTACTGTGAGACAAAGAAAATGCAAACTGTTAAAGTAATTCCCCAAACACAAAGCACTCAGTTTGTTCTTCTCCTTTAAAAAATTATTCCTCACACTGAAACAGCACCTCTTAAAAAGTCTTGACCACTCAGTCCTCAGTATCAACCACCAGATGAGAACAGGTAACAAATTAGAAAGAATTTATTACTGTTCTAAAATGTTCTTGGTTTCCTGAACTATATGCAAATATTAGTACAGCAGCACTTCAGTTTACTAAAGGCAGATTTATTCATTAAACTCTATTACAATCAAATAGTAACTTGCTCAGGCATAACTGTCTCTGTAAACACACCAGCAATGATGGTTCTGTATAAAGAAGGTTTAAACATTTGATTAGAGGGACTCTAGTTTACTGCAGGTAGGAAATGGGTGGAGTGAGGAACCATTAAAAGTGATTAACAGGGTTGTCCAGCCCTAGGCCAGTGTGAAATAAATACATCACTGCTGCTGCTGCTAAGTTGCTTCAGTCGTGTCTGACTCTTTGCGACTAGCAGCTACTAAAGGATAAGGGAACAAAGATTTAGAAAACTAAAAAGTCTGACAATAAGAAAAAGAACTATTCACCTGAAACTAGTATAATATTTTCGGAGAAGGGAATGGCACCCTACTCCAGTACTCTGGCCTGGAAAATCTCATGGATGGAGGAGCCTGTTGGGCTGCAGTCCATGGGGTCACTAAGAGTCGGACACGACTGAGCGACTTCCCTTTCACTTTTCACTTTCAGGCACTGGAGAAGGAACTGGCAACCCACTCCAGTGTTCTTGCCTGGAGAATCCCAAGGACGGGGGAGTCTGGTGGGCTGCCGTCTATGGGGTCGCACAGAGTCAGACACGACTGAAGCGACTTAGCAGCAGCAGCAGCAGCAGCATAATATTTTACATCAACTATTATTTTACAAAAACCCAAAATTATGAAGTGAAAAAGAAGAAACAACAATTTCCAGTAATGCAACAACCAAGCAACAAGTCGGTATTGGCATTTCTTTTTAACTTTTCATATGTACATATTTTCTTCTGTTAAAATTTACTGAAATGGTATTTTACATGCTTTCTCTCACCCCACTTTAAGTTATAAACATTTTTCTAAGTCACTAAATTGTCTTTGAAAATTTGGGAAAAAGTAAGTGCTTATTTCTTTTCTCACTGTTGCTTATATTCCTAATTACACTAATATTTTATAAGACATATATCTAATAAAATGGTTCTTAAAACTGTACATGTAATAGTGATCTAAAGATGAAGTTTACAAATTTATATTTCCAGCCTGAGCTTCAGAAATTCTGATAGTTATTCAGAGATGTATATTTTGAAAGAGTCCCAATAATTTTGATATTTATCTCTCCAAATTAAAAATTACTAAATCTAATAGATAAAAACTAAAATGACATTCGTAAATGGTATTTGTCCAAACTGTCAGTTATCATGTAGATCATAAGAAAAACACCCGTATGACCAAACACCAAAACCAAAGTACATACCATTGGCCACATATGTGATCTTGCATAGGATGTTGTCCCTGCTAATCTCCTGGTTCCCCTCTGGCGGGCTCACCAAGGTCTGACAAATCATCGCGATATTTATTTTGGCACGGACACATCGATTGTTTAGCTGCCAAAGGAAAAAATAACAACACCAGTGTAGCAGATACCCAGTATTTGGTAACGTCTTCTGGTCTAAGTTAACCAACATTGTAACTCATTATCTCCAACAAAATGTTATATGCACCAATAAAGGACACATGCCAATGTCGGAACGCTGGGAGACAGCAACCATAGGGTGTGGGGTTGGATTTACTTGAATGGATTAAAGGCTGCACTGTCACAAAACTAGAAAAACAGTTTGTGTATGAAAAATGAAAATAGTCTTGCACTGAATATAAATATTACTCCAAGCATGTGAAGACGTGATCATTTGTGATGTTACTTGTTAAAGAAAAAAAGTATATACATTAATACATCTTTTGAAGTATTGGAAAGGAAAGTAGTATTCTATTCTTTATTATGTCACGTATTGTGAGTACTGAATACACTCCTGTTCATTTCTCTGTGTTCTGTCTTATAGCCTTAAGAAGTGCTTCAAACATTTCTGGATGTGTAAGATAAGAGTAGATGCCCTACATGGTGTGATGCTGCATTACACATACAACTGTGTGCATACACTAAACTTTGTCTCTTGAAAAAAAAAAAAGATGCCAAGCTGACTTGACATCAGGAACGTTTTCCCTCCTCATAAGTAGTAAAAGTAGCTAAAATGAGATAGAGACCACAGCGGCTTCGCCTGCAGTTGATCATGGCTTGAGGCAACTGTGAGAAGTAGCCTACCTAGTGACCCATCCAGCTGCATCATCGACCCTCAAGAGGAAAGGAAAACAGTCCTGCTGGGATTTCATAGCTGGACTGCTGCTCTCAGATAACACTACTAGCTGTACTCTTCCAAGAAGCCAACTTTAATAAACAAAAATTTAAGAAGCATTATCAAACCTTTATGCGTGGTGTGTGCTAATCACTTTTGCCCTGTACTGTGTTGTGCATTTAATTTTATATTGTACAATTATAACACGTTTATACACTGTACTTACAGGAGCACTGCTGTGATCTACAGAAAAATTACAAACTATCCAAGTCTCCGGGTCATTTTCATTCAAAGCTGGTATCTTTCGAATGGCAGAAAGATATAAGACATCCCGCTGAGAAGCTGGCCACACTCTCTGCAGAAGAAGTACAAATATTTTCAAAGTCTGAACTCCATTTTTGGTTTTCTTTTTGGCTGCGACTCCCACTCCAGTTTTCTTGGGCTTTCCTGATAGCTCAGTTGGTAAAGAATCTGCCTGCAATGTGGGAGGCCTGGGTTGGATCCCTGGGTTGGGAAGACCCCCTGAAGAGGGGAAAGGCTACCCACTCCAGTATTCTGGCCTGGAGAATTCCATGGACTGTACAGTCCATGGGGTCGCAGAGAGTCGGCCACAACTGAGCGCCTTTCCCTTTCTCACAGCATGCAGCATCTTAGTTCATCAACGAGGGATCGAACCTGCACCCCCTTCAGTGGAAGCATGGAGTTTTAACCACTGGACTGTCAAGGGAAGTCCTGAAAATTTGAACTACTTTTTATTTACATTTAATATGGAACTAACAAAGAAACAAATTAAGACTAATAAAATGTTTTAGTATAAGGTAATACTTGTCAGATTTTAAATGGAAAGCACCCACCAAGGATTTGATTATGAAAACTGAGTTAATAATGGCTTTGTAGAATACACCAAAAGAGTAACGTTCTGCTATTTATAGTTCTCTTTAAATTTGGTAACATATACATAACATAAAATGCTGTAATTTTTAAGTGTACAATAGACTGGCCCTAATTATTTTTACAAACTTATGAAAACACCACCACTTGCTCTAAATGTGTCATCACTCCCAACAGAAAGTCTGTACCCATTAAGCAATCGTTCCCCATCAGCCCCTCCCACAGCCATGAGACCAATTTTAAGTATAGTACGATGCCTCTGTTTTAACTGTTCAGAGCAAAGAAGATGATGCTCCACTGATATCAAAATCATATCTGAAGAATTCGATCGAATCTTCCAACTTCATGGTATGCAAGGAAAAACATACTGTTGAAATGACATGGAATCTAGGTCTCTGCAAACTGGACTACATACTTTTAACTGAGAGAAAATATGCAGTCTTTCCTGATTGCTGAATTTAATAAACAGTCAACAACTCGGTGTCAATACAACCCAAAGCATTTGCAAAGGGAAATGGTTCATCTTTTAAAGACACAAAATTTCATGAAGTTTTTGACAGTAGTGCTGGGCAAATGTATGTGACGCCATTAAACAAATGAAAATGTGGCCATATAAGAACTAATGAATGCAAATAAGGATGATAAGACAGAAATTTGAAGAGAATGACTTAAGTATCAAGAGATGAGTAGCACTCTTTAAGACTGTATTATGAAATAAGCCAAATTTAAAGAGAAAGAATTCTATTATTACTGGATAAGTGATAAGGATAAGTGAAAGTCACTCAGTCGTTTCCAACTCTTTGTGACCCCATGGACTATACAGTCCATGGAATCCTCCAGGCCAGAACACTGGAGTGGGTGGCCTTTTTCTTCTTCAGGGGGTCTTCCAAACCCAGGGATCAAACCCAGGTTTCCTGCATTGCAGGTGGATTCTTTACCATCGATGGAGTGGGTAGCCTGTCTTTTCTCCAGCGGATCTTCCTGACCCAGGAATTGAACCAGGGTCTCTGCTAAATTGCAGGCAGATTTTTTACCAGCTAAGCTACCAGCGAAACCCTATTATTACTGGATTTTGTTGAAAAAATTATGCCAGGACAATTCATTTATTCAACTAACTACAATTGTAACTTAAATTCTGTTATATATAAAATACATTACTTTAATAATCTTTAGTTTTCCAGAAATAATCCTAATATGAGCTATATATTCCTCCCCTTCATCTACTACTTAACAAGCAAAATAATTTCTGCAGCCCATTTTCCAGGATAAATTATCTTTAGAAAATAAGAGCCTTCTGATTCTAAATGACTGGTCATTTATTTTCACTGCAAATTACAGAGCGACTAATATTTTAAAGTCTATTAAATTTCAGACTCTACTTTAAACCCCCTAAATCAGTAAGTTAAAACAGAATCTTCATTGTTATGCCTTTCTTGAGTAGTTGTCATGTAAATGAAGCCTAAGTCAGAGTCATTACATATTACATGCCTCACATAACAAGACTAGCTCAAGAAATACATAACAAAACTGCAAATATTATCAAATATTCAACTCAAAAATTATTTTAAAAAGAAAAATGAAGTACTTACTGAATCATCATGTTTCTTATGTTAACGTACAAAACAGCTTTTGGTGGATCTCTCCAAAATTTTAATTTATTACTGTTTATTCAACATAATATTTGGCAATGTTAAGAATGGAAATAGAGCAGAGTAAGTTAAGAGAAATATTCTCTAATTTAAATATTTAGATTAACAGAGGAAGAAATGAAGTGAAAGGAAATCAATTTAAATGACAATATTTGTTTGTGTTCTGGGGCATGACCAACAATCTCTCAATAGCTGATGCTCAGCAATTTTTCCCTGATGTCAGATAATCCATTTAGATCATGTTCACTTTTGAGTCTTAACACAGACTAATAACATACTTTCCATTCTTCTATTACTGTTGCAGGAAACCGATTCATATTTGGTCACTCATTTATTTCCTCTAGAGACTAGATACTAGAAAAACTTTTAAATAGATTTGAGTACTTTCTTCTCCAGACTTACTATATATCGGCATCGAACATAATGTTCTGGATATTTTTCAGGTTTGTATTTGCATCCGTTTCTGCTTTAAAGCAGAAACATTTAAATAATGTGATTAACTTTTCAAATACATGAAATTCGTAATTAATAAAGTCTCTGAATCTTTTTGTGCAACTTAATTTCCTGCCAAATTTTACTTTAGAGAGTATTTTATATGCCTCTGTTCAAACTACGCTGGAATCCTGTTGGGATTAAAAGATATTTACCTTGTGGGTTTGATAAATGATGATTGCATTATCAGCTAACGTTTCCACCACATGAAAGTTTTCTATAGTTGCTGCAATGAAGAGAAAATGTTAGTAGTCAGAAAAATGCATTCCCGTTTCCTAGTATGTGACTCACTCACTTACATTACACATGGACATTATAGTAAAATGAACAGGATCTTGCTCTACCAAGGCTACATCCACATGGAAGGGAGTTTATATTTATTTAGTATTAGGGGTTATAGACGGTGGCAATGAGATCTAATCACCAGGAAACCTCATTTTCTTTGGCCCAATATCCAGTTTCCACTGCAAGAAAGCAATTCTAATCATGGCTTCATTACTAGGGCACAAATTATCCCCTAACACCATGACCTCTTCCCTCTCTTATCACCCTTAATTTAATGAAGCTGAATAAGCTGTTCACCTAGGTTTAGGTGACTATGTTTGTAAGCCTGAGGAGAACACACCCCACCTCCACCAACACCACTCCCCTCATGGCACCCCCTTAATCTACAATTTATCATATAAACAAAACAGTATAGGAAAAAAAGAAGATGATAAAATAGAAACCTTTTATTTTAGCTTTGGCTTTTCCACTAACTAGTTCTGTGGTCTTTAATGTGTCACTTAGGTTATCTGAATTTTACTTTATTACCTACCTATCTCACAGGACTGTAGTGGATAAATGCTGCAATTCACTGAGAAGCATTTTGTACAATGAAAAGCTCAGGTATTATCAGTCCCCTGTATGATTCTCCAGATAGTTTCTATAACTCTCTGGAGTTTTTATGACTTTGAAAACTATAGCTCAGATGAAGAAAACCAGGTTAGATTTGGTATTTAATTTAAAATTAAAAACTATCAAAATATAATAATGGCAGCTTACTTTCCCAATCATTGCGAACATCAACATTCCAGAAGTAATTGCAGACCTCGTGTCCTGTAACGCCTTTAACTGCATGGGTAGCTTTCAAAGGATCCAGAACAATCCCATTTTCTTCTACTTCTCTTCTGTATACCTAGAGGATATATTTTAAAACATGTTTGAAAAATACTTATGGAACATAAATATTCTGCCAAAAGAAAAAATTTCAAATTATTAACAAAGACAATACATAAAAGTATTTAAAACTACAATTCCAAAGTATGTACATGTAATGAGTGAGAGCTACAAAGACATCAATTTAAATTAGACATTATTTACTGAACATTCTCAAAGACCACTCATCATGGCTAAGAAGGCCAAATACAGCTGGTTAGGACATTATCTCCTTAGGGATAACACGTTCACTGCTGTATCCCCAGCATCTAGAACGTTATCTGAAACACAGAAGGCACTCAATTATCTGTTGAACCAATGATGGAATGCTAACATCGCATAAAGATCAATGATATCTTGTTTTTAAATACTGAGGTTGCATGCCTTAAGATCTACCTTGCTTTAAATACTGACACTGTATACATAAACTCCTGAACAAAATTAATTACTTCAGACTTATAGAGGATTTGGTACTTTAGACAGCTCTGTAGTAAGTTCTTTTGAAAAACAAACAGGTTATCACAGAGGAAACCAGGTCTCAATTTATGGAGTGTCTATGGGGCTGGACACTGTTAGGCACTTCACCTAATTTCTCTCCAAAGTACCTTTCCCTACATATTTATTTATGACTGATATTTTTCCAGTAACCAAAACTGGAAACTCCAGACTTTTGGTTTCCTCCCTTACATTTCACATAGCTTTTAAGCTTATTAGTAACCTATAAGACATCCAAAACTTGACTTTTCTACTATTGTGTATCTTTTTAAGGTATGTTTTCATCACCTTGTACCTGAATCTCCTAAGTGGTCTCTAGTTTCATATCCCTATGAGCCTAGTCCTTCTAAAATGTCACTCTGTATACAATGGCTAGCTCATTGCTACAGACAATAACACATTCTGTTTAGTGGGTTATTTTATACATCGCATAAACCAGCCCCAATGACTCTGTTTAAAGTTGTAGGAGCACCTTTTCTCTACCACTCACTTTAGGTGGAGGACCTCCACTTAGACAGTGACTCCTGGCTTCTCCTCACCCTCTCACTTCCCCCTCCTTGGGGGGAAACAGGGACACCTGAATGGTGAACACAGAAGGAGGGTCAGGCAGGCTTGGCTGAACCCCTTCTCCTGTGGGCAGGATGTATGCTGGTCTGCTTTTGGGGCATGCTCTTGTGGGGGAAGGCCTCTGATTACCTAGTTATGTCAGAAATATTATGTTTCATTCTGGGGTAACATACTAGTAAGGCCTCTTGACAGCTGGTCTTTATGTTCTCTGATTAGATTGTCAGAATCGTAACTAACATACTGCTCTCTCATTTGCTTATCTCCTCTGATTTCTTAATTTATTCCCTATTCAGGAGGAGAGTAAATTTCAACATCTAATACTGTATCTCTCTTGTGAGAATAATTGTGGTCAAAAATCTATACACAACTCCTGAATGCCCTCACCTCACCTTTGTGATAATCTTGTTTCCATTTCTAGTCATAGTCTTTGATGTAAAACAATCTGTCTCAAACCTTAGATCTCTTTCAATTTTTCTCCACTATTCATCTGTACTTTTCATTCAATATTATCTGGTAGAGCTAAATAATTGTATCTTTTAAATGTCAATATCCTCCTTCCAACCAAAGTTTCAGCTTGGAGGGAGTCTTATTAAATATCTGTTTATCTTTAGCACTGTGCCTTGGGCATGAAGTAATCCAAAATTCAATGATACTGTTGTTGGTTTTCAACTGAACACACAATTTCTTGTCCTTTGCTCTTATTCTCTTACGCTTAGGGATATGAGCAAGATTAGCTAATTAATGTTCAAAAAAAAAGAAGCAGTGAGAGAAAGAACAAGTGAGGTACAGACCAAAGAGGGAAAAAAGTTAACTTCTGGGCACAACATTCAGTATATTTAAAGAGAGAGAAATATCCAGAGAGTCATTAGCTAATTATGATCTGTTCATATCAAAACCCATTTTCTCCAAGGCCAAGGTAAAACAGAAAAATCTGTGTACAGACTTATACTATGATCATAAAAAATTATGTAAAAGCTAAACCAGGAAAGCAAAGAGACATTTTATTTCTCAGTATTTAGAGCTTCTTCAACATACGGAATAGTTTACTTAAAAAAAAAACTGTAAGTGCTATCTTATTTAGATCAATAATAATAATACAGTATGACTGCAACGGGCTGCAATTAGCCTGCAGGGAATTACCTTCATCTCCCCTTCTTCTACAACCAACTGCCAGTTGGCATCCCCACCTACATCCTGCAATGAATAGGTCATATGGTTCTGCACCATCTCCTCAACCTTGAAAAGAAAAACAGAACCATAAGAATCCACGTCCAATAATCTCTAAAACAGAATAGTATTCAGTTATTTCAGTTCAGAAATGATGTTTTTAGAAAACTAAGCAACCAAATGCACAAAGGTTAGTCGGTTTTATACAGTGTTGAAGAGTTTTAGTCCACATTCCAGATATCATATCCAGGTTAACGACAGGAAGGAGAATTGTGGGCAAAGAAGGTGCTTCACTCTACTTAACACTGGCCTAATATCCATCAAGTGACCAAAATATGTGTTTTCTGGAGAAAAGTAGTTCTTTTCTCCTTCCTTTCCTACAATATGTATTCTTACAGAGATAATGTCTTAAAGTATAAAATCACGGAGCATTAAGCGTAAAAGGGGCACAAATAGACCACCTAGTCCAGTGTTTCTGTAGTTAAATACTACACAGAGATATTAGAAAGCTTGTTGTGTGTCAAGATTTCTCTACAAAAAGAAATTTTTTACTATACTTAATTCCTCTTTTATCGTGAATATAAGCCAACTTAAAATAACCAACCTCTCCATATATCTGATTTCATTTCATTATTCAACATTCTTTCTAAATTTCTAACTAAATTTCTTTTACTAAATTTAAATTGCAACCTCTGCTTTTAACTATCAAATTATCCTGACACATCTTTTATAAATAGAGTCAAATAGTTCTTATTCCAAGAATCCTCAATCAGATTCATTGGTAAGATCTCATTTAAATTCTCTGGAAAAATTTCTAATATGACACGTTTATAAACAGAAATGAAGTGATAAACAGATTGTCTCTGAAGGAACTGGCACCTTTTCCATCTACACAGTTTTTAAGTCCCATTTCCTTAACTTTTACTCATAATTTTGTTTTATAGAATATTAAAAAAAGGCAGAAAAGAATTGAAAAATATGTATATTATGCTTCAATTTTAAGATTTATTCCTAAGTTTAACAACTTTTTTTACATAAAGTCTATTACATTCATTAGGGAAACATAAGAACTAGGTTTACATGTATTCTGAATTAAATACATTAATGATTTGGGGGCAGAACTCTTAAAATTAGTCACTTTGAAGATATCATTTTTCTGCATATAAGGATGTTATCAATATGTTATATTGTGATGTGTACACCAAGTTTCCTGGATTTCAGAAGGCATTTTTAGCTTCATAATTACTTAAAGTCTTCATAATTCATAAAGTCAAAGTAGTTATGACTAAAAATGTCTCTTTAACTGGCAATGATCATCAGAAAAGTTTTTGGTAATAGTCTGTAGGCTGAAATTCTATAATCTACGTTTGTACTAAATAAATGTTACCTAGTAACTTATTTCTTTATCCATAATCTTTAGTGTGAAGGGTGTTAAGAGAATTGGAAGAAAATTTAAAACATGACTACTAGTCCATCTATAATGTTAAAAGGCTTAATTAGAAAACATAACTTCAAAGGCTGACTGGGAATAAAATCTTTGTGTCTCTAAAATTCTGAAATCTGCTTTGAGAGGTTCAGGATGACTACTGTAGAATTCCAAGTTACAGATACTATATACCAAAGGTATCTTATGAGAGGAAGAATGGAGCAAGTCCCAGTCAGCATGCACACATAGAGCCTCCACAGCAGCCTGGCCTGAGGCACCAGTCTTCAGCCACACCACGACTGGGAGATTATTTTTAATCACTTTTAGATATCAAGACCTTAGAAATCTTTAGATCTGGGTATGTACATACTTTTTCTGTAGGCTACTAGCAGTTAAGAACACCTATATTTACCATGAGATTAGAAGTAGAAAGAAATATTTCTCCCAAAGAGGCCCTACTTTAAATGGATTGTGAAAAAAGAATGTTAAGGATTTTATTCTGCTAAAAAAACAAGAGAGTTCTGTTTAAAAGAACTTTAGTGCCATTTAGCTCTTTTGTTGAAAAAATATGCAGGTAATTGTGTTTCTACTTGGGAGAGTATTCCTAAATTAGTTATTTCAAATGTCTGAAAAATGAGAAGCTGTTTTTGATTTGTGTTTTGATGCAAAAGAAACCAGATTCCACAAATATAAACTGATAGGAGGTAACTGAAGTTTGAAACAGTGTGCAGTAAATGCTTTTATAACACTGTCTTGCTAGACAGATGAAGCAACAGAATTCCTATTATAGCTACCACTGCATCGATGGAAAAGTTTTCAGTCTTTTGTCCTCATTACTTCCTTAAGAGGGCTTGAAAACATCCAGCAGAGAAACAAACAACATGTATTCACTGCTGTGCTCCTAGGAAATTAACACAACTAATGAAGTACCGAATTACTATATTAGCCATGTCTTCAAAGCCTTCACCAAGGAATGTTTATCCATTATGGTATATTCCTTGAAGTAATAATATTAAGGTTACAAAGATAGATGATACCAGTAAAATCTCACTGTAATGAATTTTATCTTAAAAAGTATCTATCACTTAAAAACAAGAAGGGTGAATTTTAGCCTAAGTGTAATTTCAGGAATCGTGTCCTTGGTTTTTCGCACCTTGAGCTGAAAATGGTAAGCTGATATAAACAGCATCTTCATAGCAAATGAACTATGGAAAGACTGGAGATAAAACACATTTGGAGGTGATGGCACTCCAATTCTTACCTTTTTTTTCACTTCACATTTCAATCACTCAGTATGCCATCTTAGAAGGCTAGCTCTAAACAAAATTGTCCTTTGATGGCACAACAAAAGTGTGATCAACAAAAGTCTCAGAAGGGCTCAAATATAATTTAAACCTCTTTTTCTTATCCATGTGAAAGGAATACAACTATGCTTACTGTTATAGGGTCATAAAGGGATCTGCTGGACACAATAATTTATTAATAACAAATTAACAGTATACTGTTAACCTAAAAGAAAAATGGTCAAGGATATGAACAGTCAATTCACTGAAGAACGCAAACAGTCAAGGAGCAAAAATAACACTTCTAGTCTATCACATTGGCAAATATTAACTAAATTATAATATTTAGTGTCAGGATAGCAAAAGAAAACTGACCCAGGAGTGTAGCTGGTTCAACTTCTCTAATGGACAATCTCACAATAAGAACAAAAAAGCTTAGGTATGTGCATGGCCTCTGTCCTAAAACTTCTTCTAGAAATATATTCTAAGAAAATAATTGGATAAATGTACCACGATGCATATACAGAGAAGGTGTATATACAGGGAGGCCTAGGTAGCACTATTTATTAAATAATACCTAACTGAAAATAAATGTTCAGTATTAGGTGGTAAATCTAACATGCATATTCATACAACAAACAAGGAGATCTAGACCTATATTTACTGATGGGAAGATGGGACCAATTACAGGTGTTTAAAAACAAAACAAAACCAAAAAATGCTAGTTTTTATACAAAACAGTATATATAGAATTATCTACATTGGTAGGAAAAAACTATTACTGAGGTATGTAATTTTACCTAATATACATATATATGAAAAAAGGATATGTATAAGAATATTAATAGTGATCTATTATTTTAGACTACATTCTAGTTCAGCTAAATTAGCATTTATCAGCATAAAAGTAATTAGCAATTTTATTTTATATAATAAAAAAGGGAGGGATGAAATAGAGAATTACCACAACAGTAAAGTTACTAAGGACAAAAGTGAGCAAAAGCTTTACACAGACTTTTTTGCAATGGTGATTCTCATCATACATTAACCTGTAGATGTACTACCCACCCTTTGATTTTCTCTCTTTTTATTCCAACTAAGGATACTTTTTATTTTCCTTTGGTCTGTGAGTTGACACCTTTACATGGTAACTGTGGTATGGAAATAAATGTGGCCAAAAAGATCCATTTAGGAATCTAATTCTTTCCTGCCTTCTATACCCTTTCATTTAGGGCTAATTCATTTCCAACACCTGTCCAAAAGATTCATGTGTTACGACTAATTTCCTAGTGCTGTGCTTAGTCACTCAGTCATGTCCAGCCCTTTGTGACCCTATGGACTGCAGCCTGCCAGGCTCCTCTGTCCATGGGGATTCTCCAGGCAAGAGTACTGGAGTGGGTTGCCATGTACTCCTTCAGGCAGATTCTTTACCGGCTGAGCCACTAGGGAAGCCCAAATTCCTAAGAGAGTCATATATTTTATTTGAAGTTATTTTCAGGGGCAAGCTCAGTTTTACCTTTAACTATCCTCTTTAAGCAGGACTATGACCATTATATATCAACAAGAACAAAGTGATCATGAGCCAGTATTTGTATGTAGATGGCGTAACCAAATTAATCAATAGTTAACTGCCAGAGCCCAAGTCTGCTAATGACAACAAATACTTTAGCAAGACAGTAAATACTTAGAGACCTCAATGCTATTGCTCTTCATTTCCCCTTCGGGCATATAAAAGAACAGAATAATCAAAAGCTTTTAAAAACAAAACCTGATCAATCATGAGCACTGTACATTAGGAAAAAAAAATACTAGAAAGATTTTTCTCAGTTGAGTTACACAAGAAATTAGTGAAGAAGTAAGCTGCATTTGGAAGCTGTCTAAAAATCTGGGCACCTGCTCCTCGATACTTCACTTGTATCTGAAGGCTTTCCACCATTCTATACACTCTGTAACTATGGTCCAGGCCTGGGTTCTGAAGCCCTGATTCTTAGGCACCTATAAACAGGTCAAATTCTTTTCTTGGTCTCATTACATTTTCTTTAATTTATAGCCTATATATTTTTATATTTTAAGAGAAAAGAGTGACCAGTAATGGTGTCTTTTAAAGAGTCTGTTATTTTATTATTTCAATCCAAGGTGAAACTTAGCAAATAAACCAGTCTCCCATTATTATCCAGTTTGGTCACTAATTTATTATAAAATAAAAGTCACTACTTTAAAAGCATGCATAAATGAATTAGCAGGAGGTGATAAATATTGTAATAAATCTGGCTAAGGGTAATTTCTGATGAGGAACTGATATATCTCTTTTGCAAAAATGTTCAAGGAGAAAAAAAGCTACAAAAGTCAGAAAAAAATCTGAGTCATAAACAATTTTCTTATTACATAGTTGCAAACTAATGTAAATTTTATTCATATACCTGGTTTAAACTGATTTTTAAAATCATTTACTGGAAAACTGAGAGGAAAAAATAATGCAGATAATTTTGATTAACTCAAAGAAATAATATGACAATGATAAAAGTTCATTTACTGAGCACTTCCTACATGCTAGATTCCAGCTCTAACACAGTCCTAGCTAGATGACAGAAGCAAAGCACAAAGGAGTTAGAAAAGTTGTCAAATATTATGCAGGAAACCAGATTTAAACTTGGTCATTTTGACTAGAGTTCAGGTTCTTAACATATGATGACATATCACAAACGAAATGCAATCACCATAAAAATACAAGGTTGAAAGACAAATATATGAAGATTACAAAAATTTTTTTAACCTAATGCTAATGCAAAAATATCCTTCTGTTGGTACTTTTGATTTTATTATGAGGGTAGAGACTGCATGCATCCAAATCCCTATCCTAAATTCCTAAACGATGCTGATACTAAATAATTTAAAATCAATTTCCATAGATTTATCATATGGACAGGAATACTCATTTCCCAGGGTAATCTACCTAAGGAAAATACAACCAGTTCAACAAAATTTACAATGGTAATGTGACAAATTTTATTTTAAAAGTTATTTCCCTGTTGAATATATTATGAGATGTTTTAAATTATATTGTAAGTGAGACCTGAAACCCACTTTGATGCTATAACATATCCTATAGACCATGTCCACAAAAGTTGCTGAATCCTGTCTGAAGAAACAGATATCACAGGATAGTTAAAAACCAGATACCTTCTACTAGCTTCAGTTCAATTTGAAATCTTTCAGGAGTACCTCCTATATGGTGAAATTCCAAGCTATTCACAACAGAGGATACAAAGGGCACATGCATGCCTGACAGAGAAACTATTTAGCAGATAAGGAAGGCTTGTTTAATGCTTGATGTTACTATTTAAAATTCAAACCAAAACAAGTGGCCTAATCAAAAGACTTCTAGGAACTGGGAAAGCAGGCTGAAATATAGCACAGAAAGACTCAAGTCCACTCTATACGTTCATACAGTACCTGGGAGCTGAATCTGTGAACATCGTCAGAGGCACTGACTAGATCAATGGAAGACATGGAGGAAGAGCGACTATAGGGCTACCAGAGACAGACAAAGAAAAAACCAAGTCATCAGAACAAAGGCACAACAGGGCATTCAGTACCAACTTCCAAACACAAGATACAGAGAGAGAACAAAGCACTGTACGAAGCAGGCCCGGCAGCGAGTGCTGACTGCATGCACCTGTTATGTGTAACGCTCCCAAATCTTTCCATAAAGAATGCAGGCTGCCAATAATACAAAATGGTACCACTTAACCCCAGAGAAAAAAGATTTAGTATCGCTGGCCACGTTTCTGCTTAACTGTTTTGGACAAGCCATTCCCTATCCCCCACCCTTCTTTTCCCTTAAATAAAAATGGAAGAACATTATATTCAGAAGATTTCTAACAGTTTTTGGAGGATGTCTATTGAAGAAAACATGTAATACCGAACAACAAAAAAAATCTCATTACTTAAATTCAGGAAAATGAAGAAAACTTATGTAACAGGGTAGTTTCATCAACAGTGAAGAATATTGCATATGCTTTCAGTAAACTCTGGCATTAGCTTACCTTTTGGACAAATCTATGAGTCCCCACAGAAGAAAAAGCATCTCCAGATGGCATTGAAGTAGACCAATGTAACCTGACCTTTTCACTCTGCGACTAGGAAAGCACATAATTTTAAATAGGAAGGTTACAAAGTGTATTTTGCAACTTAAGAGCAGATAATGTAACATTTAATTACTTAACAGTTCAGTATTTATAAATATTTGAATTATGAAGCTAAAGACACAAGTCTTGACAAATCTTGACACTTGATGTATCCTGACTTTCTTCTTTCATATTCCAAAGATACTAACCTTAGACCAAGGATATTGATAGCACCTTGAATATTTCTTTTTTCCAAAGTCTAAAGAAGTTTTCATTGATTCTCTTCAATTCCAACTCAACCACCATACTGATATTCAGTAGAGGAGCATTTTTAAGCCAGAAGGGATGATCTGAATCATCCTGTCCAAGCACTTGTTTCAAAGATTAGGAAACCAGAGGATTTAAGCAATAAGTGTTGAGCTACATTAGTTAGTGGCAAAACTCAAGACTAACTTATCTTGATCTCACAGTTCAAACCTCTTCCCCAAATAACCCAGATTAAAACAAAAGGAAAAACACAGTGAAGGGGAAAAAACTAACCAAAAAAAAACCTAAACACCAAAAAAACCAAATACAAGGATGGCATTTCAGATGCTACATTTATGGCACCCAAAATGAGAACTCACTTAGGAACTGAAAGTTTTAGAGTTCTGCATGTTAAAAAAAGGGAAATAAGATCTACAAAATGAACATGAAAAGCAAACAGCCACTGTTGCAGACAACTTACCTTGGGTAGACAGACCTAACTGGGCACCATCAACTTAAAAACAATGCACAACATAAGAGTTGTGAGCTAAGTTTCACTTGGGGCAAAATGAGGACTACAGCCTAGGAGGCAGCATGTCAGGTAGCTCAGAGACACTGCTCCAAAGAGGTAGTGAGGGAAGGTCAGCATATTTGTGATTTTGGTGAAGGGGGAGTGTATGTAATCAAATGCATTTTTGCATACTTCAGCTAGTCACCAGTAGCAGATATCACCATGAAGGAATTCCGTGAACTGGACTCATAAAATCACATCCTAAAGATATCTATCTGAAGGCCTATTCTGCCAATTTTCCCAGAGCACGGAGTGCCTCATTCCTCCTCTCCAACCTGTGCTGAGGGACAGCAGTTGCAGCAGCACCTGTGACTTAATCCGTGTAGAGGCAGGTGGCAAGTGCCCATCTGTAGTTGACAGCATAATAGCCTTCACTGCCTTCAAAATCAAAAGGAATAAACAAGCCAATTTTTCTATGCAAGTTAATTTAGGGTATACAACTGACACACATGACTTATTAATAAGATGCTTATAGTCTTGAGAAGAATAACTAAAATTCAAACATAAGTACCCTCTAGTGGTTCAGTTCAGTTCAGTTTAGTCACTCAGTCATATCTGACTCTTTGCGACCCCATGGACTGCAGCACACCAGGCCTCTCAGTCCATCACCAACTGCCAGAGCTGGCTCAAATTCATGTCCGTTGAGTCAGTGATGCTATCCAATCATCCCATCTTCTCTCATCCCCTTCTCTTCCTGCCTTCAGGTAGCCAAAGTACTGGAGTTTCAGCTTCAGCATCAGTCCTTCCAATGAACATTCATGACTGATCTCCTTTAGGATGGACTGGTTGGATCTCCTTGGAGTCCAAGGGACGCTCAAGAGTCTTCTTCAACACTACAGCTCAAAAGCATCAGTTCTTTAGCACTCAGCTTTCTTTATGGTTCAACTCTCACATCCATACATGACTTCTGGATACACCACAGCTTTGATCCGATGGAACTTTGCTGGCAAACCAATGTCTCTGCTTTTTAATATGCTGTCTAGGTTGGTCATAACTTTTCTTCCAAGGAGTAAGCATCTTTAATTTCATGGTTGCAGTCACCATCTGCAGTAATTTTGGAGTCCAAGAAAAGAAAGTCTGTCACTGTTTCCATTGGTTCCCCATCTACTTGCCATGAAATGATGTGACCGGATATCATGATCTTAGTTTTCTGAATGTTGAGTTTTAAGCCAACTTTTTCACTCTCCTCTTTCACTTTCATCAAGAGGCTCTTTAGTTACTCTTTCCTTTCTGTCACAAGGGTGGTGTCATCTGTGTATCTGAGGTTACTGATATTTCTCCCAGCAATCTTGATTCCAGCTTGTACTTCATCCAGCCCAGCGTTTTTCATGATGTACTCTGCATATAAGTTAAATAAGCAGGGTGACAATATACAGCCTTGACGTACTCCTTTCCCGATTTGGATTCAGTCTGTTGTTCCATGTCTAGTCCTAAGTGTTGCTTCTTGACCTGCATACAGATTTTTTAGGAGGCAGGTAAGGTGGTCTGATAAACCCATCCCTTGAAGAATTTTCCAGTTTGTTGTGATCCATAGAGTCAAAGGTTTTAGTGTATTCAATGAAGCAGAAGTAGATGTTTTTCTGGAACTCTCTTGCTTTTTCTATCGTCAAACAGATGTTGGCAATTTGATCTCCTGTTCCTCTGCCTTTTCTAAATTCAGCTTGAACATCTGGAAGTTCTCAGTTCACATACTCCTGAAGCCTGGCTTGGAGAATTTTGACCATTACTTTGCTAGG